>JAOTAV010084460.1:0-12103 GCA_026546445.1 Cyclargus thomasi | reverse complement strand
CAAAGTAAACGCCAAGATTCTTCACAACTTTGCTAAAAGGTATTATGACACCGTTAACACGCACTGAGGGTAACGTGAAAATTATAGAAGAAAAGTTTATATGAGAAAACTTTGACATTCTACCTCTATATATTTTTTAGTTAATTTCACAATAATTATCACGATAAAAAAATAAATAATTTAAAAAATATGCAGAAAAAAATTCATTTCTTTGAATATAATAAGTAAGGAATATACGATTAAACTTTTATCATAGCTGCATCTTCTCGACAAAAATCAAATGCTTAATAGTTAGGGGACCATCCGTAAAGTACATCACACGTAAACGGGGGAGAGGGGGTCGTCGAAGTGTGACATGGTGTGACTTAGGGTTACTCATCGTGACATCACATTTCGAATATTGAAATCTAATCTCAACATTTGAAATATTGATATGGTTTAAATTTCGAGGTGTAAAATTGTAAATTTTGTGACGTCACAATAGGTAGGGCGGTCCTCAGAAATGTGATGACCACCTGAATTTTCACCATGAAATTTATGTGACGTACTTTATGGATGGTCCCTAGTCAGGCAACCCTGCACAAAACAATGATTTATTATGCGCCTCATCATACAGGTATAATAAATTATAAAGTTTATTATTTCACTAGAGCTAAACCGTTTTGCGTTTAATATTTTAGCGGTTAGGCTTACAGCAAACCTCGTGACCGCTTGGATGTTGAAAAGCGTAAATATAGCTTTGATAAGGGAGAGGGGGGTGTCCATAACTCCGTAAGTGGCTAAGTGCGAGTTGAACTCGCCCATGAAGGGTTCGGCAGCTACAAGTAGGTAACTTTTTTTAAATAATATAAGGGGCAAACGAGCAAACGGGAAAGCAACTACCGTCGCCCAAAGGTCTACTACTAGCAAGTCGCAACTTTAGAAGATTTGCAGGTGCATCGCCGGCTTTTAAATGTGCGTGTGCGAATAAAATGAGAATGGGGGTCCGGACCCCTCCTTTATTTACGCCCATGGATGTGAAGAAAGTCTCAGAATGGTCGCGGTAAGAGAACTGAAACTTACTTTTACGGGAGTTTCGTTATATAATATTATTATTGTATTCTCTTTTTGCGTCTTGCCCTTAATTTATTGAAGTGTGTCGTAAGTAGTAACGGATTTAAAAGGTGCGAGACGGCGGATTTAAGTGGTTGATAATAATGTTATTTTAATTAAATATCATTCAAGTAAACGTTGTAGGAAAATTTCGCACTGCGGATTAAGGCGGGGTCTCTTTCCGCCTGTTACATGACTGCGCCGGAATTAAGGTTATGTTTTTCGAGAGTATGTATGTACATATGTATAATTGTTTGACATGTTCTGTAGCCTAAACGACTTGATGGATTTTGACTTGAGGGGTGTCGTTAGATTCGTATTTATTGTGAGAGTGACACTAGATATATCAAAATATTAAAGAAAATTGCAGATTTTTGGCGCGAAATATTACAACGGTCCCTACAGTCAAGTTATATATGGAGTTAATTGATATCCTAAACTTATTCATAGAATACATTTTTGTGTAAAAAATATTGTAAATCTATATTTTGAGAGATCTTATCCGTCAATCCGTAATACAAAAAGCCGGCCAAGTGCGAGTTAGACTAAAAAAATTGAGGAACCAGAATATAGAAAGTTAAACAGCTTTAGCTTTACACTTCCTAACAAGCGATACCACGATGTAGAATAGAGCCCCGAGTACGTGACCCTAACAAAAAAGTTCTATTTTACCATGAACAAAAATGTCTATATTTAAAAAAATGTTATTTTATTAAACGAAAACGTCTCGCTTGTTCTTTTGTCTCAGTCGTCCTTGACGTTATCTCTGAATACCTCCCGTAGTAATGAAGGTATTCCCGTAGGAGACAAGTTTTATTATTCATCATCGGCTGACAAGTTTCATTACCAGTCCTTTTATACCGTGCACATTGTTCCCTGGCGCGAAAACTTCTAATTGTAGTTCTGTTTGAGCGTAACATATGTGTTACAAATTACAATATCCATACTTGAATAGAAATAATAAATCGACGTCTTATTGCTTTAACCCCGTATCTCAAAAATGGCTACATTTCAGAAGACAAAAAAAACTGATAATATTTTCCTTCTTAGTAACTGTACAAAACTAAGTATCAGGTTATTTGATAGGAAACAATTTATTTATCAAATAACCTCGTACCTAGTTTTGTACGATCACTAAGAAAAAAAAATTATCAGTTTTTTTTATCTTCGGAAATGTACCCATTTTTAGGATACGAGGTTGAGGCAGTAAAGCATCGAAATGCGAAAGTGTGTCCGTCTATCTCTTTATGCTCAAAAAACCGCTATACCGGCATTGCAGGAATTTGTTATGTATTAATGTACTTAGTGACTCTGGGACAGGGTTACCAGATGTAAAAATTAAAAATGCGGAGAACATGGCTGATTTCCATCGAAAAATCCTGAGATTCTTTTGAGTTTTATATTTTTGACAAACCATTTGAAAATCATATTATTATTTTCGTGGTTTTAATCTTATTATCTTCAATATGTATTTTGTTGTCAATCTTAAAACCCTAAAATTTCCTGAGATTTGCCCGGTCTGTCCGCAATCCAGAGAAAAGGTCAAACATCCTGATATCTCAGGATATATAACCCTACCCGGGGAAGGACATAAGTTAATTTTTATCCCGAAATAATGAACAGTTCCTGCGCTATAAACTAATTTCGGTGGAGTTGAGGACATTATCTAGTCTAGTTCTTAATACTTCTATATCGAGTAACCACCGGCCCAACTCCTGGTAGGGAGTACGGATAGGGGGTACCCTATTCCCTTTAGCGATACCCTCATAAAAGGCCGAAAACTCGCTTATCAACTTACCACCAGACGACCCGTTGCTCGTTTGCCTCATTCATAAGTGATTGATTTATAAAAAAGTTTTTCCTTTTTCCCGAAAACATCCCCAGTATTTTTGCCATTATCAAACGGTGTGAAGTCAGCGCCACAAGTGGTCGATATGGCGGCCTGGTTATGTCCCGATATCAGTGTCCACCTGTAGATTCCTGTGCGATTTTACGCTGTTTTTATAACTGTACAGTGTAAACGTTTGTAATAAAAGGTTTTTGTCACTTAACAAGTTTTAAAAGTTGATTTAACAAGAACCATAATACTAATAATCGTAATGTACGACGCTCGCAACACCGTTGCGCCAAAGTTAGTTTTTTTCGCCAAAACCGCACATTTTTCTGGCATGGAAGTATCCGATTTTCTTCCCCTGGACTCAAAGTGTCCATAAAGTTCCATACCAAATTTCACCAAAATCGGTTAAGTGGTTAGGGCATGGAGATGTAATAGAAAGACACACATAAATGATGATGTTATATATGCAATATTTCGTGCTCTTTTCCTAGATTCAATAATTAAGTATATTTTACATATACTATAAAACTTCCCGATCGCTATAAGCAGCGAGTCGATTCCGCATAAATTTTAACCCGTATCAGTTTGGCAAATCTCGATTAGTAACACTGCCAAATTAGAAAGTGCAATAACAAGGGCGCCGATAGGGAATTAGTAGCAATCTGCCAATGTACAATGCCAAGTTCAGTCGGAAGATTGTGCTGCCAATGCTACTTGTTACGTATTTAGTAGTGGTTGCAGTTCGTTTCGTTCTATTGTGGGATTTACAGTAGCGACATAGGGGGGCGACCATCTAGGGCGCCAGATGCAGGAGGCGCCGGTCAGAATAGCCTTTTTATGTATGTCACCGTAAGGTTTTAAATCCCGAAAAATACAACCAAACATAAGACACTGCTGACACGACAATGTACGACGCAACGGCGACGGTATATGCGTGTGTTTGTGTATGTTTGTGCAAACCAATGTTGTGAAACTTATATTCAAAGCCACTAGCCCGATTTTGACGCGGTTTTCAGTGATGGCTTTGGTTTTAATCGTTACACGTTCTAAGAAATGTTTTATATCAATAACTTACCAAGGAGCTCTGTAGTAGCCATTCCTTTGTGTAACTAATGTTGTCAACTTTCTCCAAAACTACTGGTCCGATTTCAATGCGATTTTAAATTATTGGTTTGGATTTTATTAGTGCGTGTTTTAGTTGGGTGGTAGGGTGTTACAGTAATAATCCACTAGGTGGCGCTGCAATAAGTATTTTGGTTTGACAAACGTTACAATTTATTTCCAAAAACACATCTGATTTTAATTTTTAAACATAGATTTTGCGTATAGTGTGTGAATTTGTGCTTTTTTTAAAAGTTTTTAATAAAAACACAATAAAAAAATTAAAAACTCACGACGTACGGTTTAAATAAACTTAAAAAAGGATAAAATAATCTAAAAATCCTCGACTTCATTTATACTTTATTAGGAGGGATTAAAACAAATGGATTATTAGCAAATCCATATATCCAATATAAACTATAAAACTATTTTATTTATTGGCAGCCCGGATGGATTTGCTGGTGTTCATCCTTTTGATTTAATCTCCCTAAAAAAATGTAAGTTAAGTCGAGGGTTTTTGAATTATTTTATTCTTCTTCGAGTATATTTAAACCGTATGTCGAGGGTTTTTATTTTGTTCTTATACATACTTCACTATGACATGTCAAAATGTATATATTTTGTCAGCAGTGTCTTATACTAACACAATTTGTTTGTAGGCTAATAATCATGCCCGATGATTGTAATCTTACGGAATTAAAAAACTTTGTAACATATATTTGAATTTAAGTTAAAGAGCGCCGAAGAATTCTCGTCCGGGGCGCTGGGCTAAAGCCGGCTCTGGGGATACATTTAATAGACGCTATCACGGTCAAGGAGAAGTGAATCTTGCTATAATTAGGTCGAGTTCCTTACGCTGATTGTTCTCGAGTTGGTTCCCGAACGAAAAAGGGATCATAGAGGATCAAAAAGGTTAGACGTTTAGAAACAAATATTTAAAATTATTTAGATTAAAATTTATTTTATTTGGTTTGGTACCAAGGATCTCTTTCAAACTTATTACAGCTCTAAAAATACTTTGATATACAATATTGTAAACGCGAAAGTGTATTTGTCTGACTTTACATCCTTCACGTCTAAGCCACTGAACCTAAAATTGGGTGTCGGCAATGGCTTTTCCAAAAATCGTCTTCCGCCTTTCCAAAAATTGCAACACTTCTGTTTTTACAAGTGTCGCCTATTGACACTTGTAACACTAGAAGTGTGGCGTTTGCGCTGCCGGCCTTGAATGAATGAATAGGCTACAGGACTAGAGTAAGGAAATAGGGATAGGCAATATGGTGTATGAAATTGGGCCTTGCCCTTTGGTAAGCTTATTTACTCGAAGATACATAACGCAACGCTGATTTTATCTTTAGGTCGTTTGTCCACTGCACACCGTCAACGTCAACGAGATTATTTCGACCCGATAAAATTCCACCGTATAACATACACTACAGGTTTCATTTTGCTCTACGCCACTAAAGAGCAGCGACGATATGAGCGCTAGATCAATGTCGGACGTTGGTAGAAAAACAAATTTGTAGCCTAGATAGATATATACAGAGAAAGATACAGCACAAAATATTATATTGTGCTTATATATTTTATTGTTAAAATCAAAGTAAATAGAAGTTAAGTATGCTCTTAACATTTTAAAATTGGTCATATGGCGGAATATACTGAATTATATAGATATATTATACTAGCAGGCATATTAATTTCATCATTACCCTTATAGTGATAAGGAGGATGAAAATTAGATGTTGGTTTATTCTTGACCTACTGAATATGCATACCAAAGTTGGTTTAACTTATTTAAGCCATTTTGGCTGTGAAAGATTAGCATGCAACAATTTTATAGACAATCTGACTCGACAAACGTTGTTTGGTCGGGTTAGTCTGTGAACTTAATCCATTCTCAACTCCCTTTGCACAAACACAAAAACGTTTTACGTTCGTCAAAATAAATAAATTTTTAGTACGACTGGATAACAAATTTAAAAGTACTCTTATAATCGTCTCAAACTTTTTTAACAGGCAATATTTCTCAACAAAATATTACTTTATACACGTGTCCGTATAACTTTTTCTCAGGTGAGTTATAGTCGATTTGAATTTAAATTTAGAACGCGCATCGAACGCTCTGACAATGGCTGGCGCAGAAAACAGCTATATAAAATTAATCCATTATAAGCCGCCGCCAACGAATAATTAGTCGCAAGTAGTAATAAATATGAATAATTAGCTAAATTTGAGCTAATATATTTACAGTTATAATAATCAAAGATTTAGGGCCTGTTTCAGCGCTTACAGATAGTGAATCCACAACTTTTTTTTTAATTTGACAGATGTTGTATGGAGAATCTGTCAAAAAAGTCGTGTATAACAAAAACTTTATACGTAAGCGGTGAAACAAGCCCTTTGTCTGTGATAGACACAGCTTACGTTCATATACATATTATATTTTAAGAATAAGCAACATAAGGAATGAAAAAAATTTTTTTTCGCGAGTAGGGGATATAATTTCGTTGATAATAATGTTTCATCACAATCGATCCAGAAACATTTGAAAATGCAGGACGAAATTAAACAATTTTTAACCATTTTTTTATTTTAAAAATATTAAGAATGAAACACAAAATAAATTTCATTTAATTACAAAAATAAATTTAACGTTCAATTAATAAAGGCTGCATTTGAAATTGACATTAATTTATTGTTCTATATAAAAAACACTATTTTATTGTTCTATGTAATATATGAACATACCTGATGTTAATATATTACATAGAATAAAAAAATTGTGAAATATTTTCAACAGTTCATAAATTAAATCAACGTAACTAAATTCAGTATCTGAATCGTAAATGGAACGAATATATAAATCTTTGAAAAACTATAATTTCTGCACCTAGTTCGTGCTGCTTCCTGCCCGCCCTTTCTTATCTTTGTACTTCATTTTAAACGTATTAAATAATTAAATAAATTAATTATTATCTTCACAAAAATTTATACGTGTCAAGTAGCTTGTCCGCGATGAACCGAGTTTGGAAGCATAAGCAGCACGACAAAGCATCAGCTAGTCAAGTCAAGTCAAAGAGTTTTTATTCAAAATAAGATCATCAAGAATCAAGATACACTTTTTGAACGTCAATGAATAGTCTCATAGACTTTTTCCTGCAAGGAATAGTATGGAAGCGACTCGTAGAAGCTACAAATAGGTGAGGCGTCCCCATCAGTTGACGACCTTTCGAAAATGAAGGAGTTAGATCGCCAATCCCTTAGCTGCTCATCAGTCGGCGAAAGAGCGGATATGTAGCTGGCATCATTACTCTCGCTGCTCCTCATTGACGTAGACCGCTCGTAGCAGCTCTGAGGAAGCAGCTCGTTCTGTGGCAGAACGAATATCTTCTCCACCACATCATTCGATAGGTCTTTCCGGAGTGGAATTTCCGGTGGTAGGACCAAAGCGTCTATAGTCTTATGCTTCACCAAAAGTATCCTTTTGTTCCTCTTCAACAGCGTTGGGTTTCTATTTATTATTACGAATACGCAAGTAGCGCCACAAAGCAGACAACCAAAAGCTGTGCACACGAGTAGTAGAAGTTTTAAGACGGTAGTTCGTCTCGTGTTCGGGGCTTCAACGAAATCAGTAAGTTTATATTTTAGGCACTTGTCGATATGTATGTCACCGGACATGGTGTCGAATAGGCAGAAAGTGTAATCCTCGTCTGAATTCGAATAGAATACTTGAAGCACATCTGGCACAGAATTGATGCAATAGATATCAGATTTGTTATCACTATCGAACCACATTATGCCTTCATTAGATTTCCCGGTAACAGATAATTCGATCATTGAGAATTGCATGGAATGGCTAGTGTATACTGGCCGGAGCCACATGGAATTTCCATTAAACTCGTCATTAGTGACGAACGTTTGAACTCTTAGAATTTGCTTGTACGCGTTTTCTTTCATCCGATTCGATAAGCATGTGTTATGTATCGATGGCAGGACATAGCGACCACCGTTATTTCGATACGAAGACATGTCTTCGTAGCAAGCTGCTGTGTTATGGATTATTGTGCTTATACTTAATTTCTTGCACGTATCGATTTGGTACTCGGGAGAGGTAATGGGCTTATTCGACTGCTTTTGTTCGCAATATTCCTCGAGCTCGGAAAAGGTGACTCCTCTTTTGATATCGGGGTAGTAGCAATTCGGCTCCACTAATATGGCACCTCTCGTGTGTAAAGTTCGGAGATCTGTATGTTCGCAGGTGCATAGCCAGAAATTATCGTGTAAGGCGATCCTAATCGTTTCAGATGTTAGTAACGGTTCAAACAACCCAGATGGTATGGTAACAAGGTGGTTGTCGTTTAAATACAAGAGTTCCAAACTCGTCATGGGTTCGAATGTTCCAGTGCCTATGAATGTTATTTTGCAAGAGTTTAAAAAGAGTATTTTACAGTACCGTAACGACTGAAACGTGGCATTGCTTAAAATGTCGTAAAAAACGTTGAAGGAAAGGTTCACTTGCTCCAGCTTCAAGAACGTAGATGAGCCAGTAACGTTGGCTGGATTCCAAAAATGTACAGCATTGATATCCAATAGCGCCAGAGTATTATCGACCGCCTCTAACGCATTCTCTTTAATACGCCCAAAGGAGCAACTTTTCATATACAGCTCTCTCAGATTGGACAGTCCTAAAAACGTGTCTTCCCGCAAAGTTGATATTTTTATGTTGTCAAAAAGAAGCATTTGTATTCCGCTGCTCGCTGGGTCCATGAATGACCCTGGTGTGATGTAATTCAAGTTGCCCTCAACGATAGACAGTTCGCGAATAGTCGTTCTCACTCGTGCAAGCCAATTTTCCGGAAGGATCCCATCTCGAAATGTAGGTCGGATCATAGTCAGCGTGATGCTCGCGCAACCAGAATCTGCGTCCTGTAATCGAAATGTAACATCATTTTCCCCATTTTCATATCGGCATTTCTTACGTAAATCTTGGAAATAAATTCGGATACAAACAATTTGTAAGCGCTTGAGAAACTTTTATTTCGACAACGTTTAAAGAGTTTCACACTTTATGAAAACAACAAATAATGCCTATAAATCTTTTGATGTTCCTAAATTGCGGGAGATAATAAAGTAAAAGAAAAATTATGAAATGCAAATTTAGTTCGAAATTTGCAAATAACCTTGATGTTGCACATTTGTCAGCACTGTTTGCGTCGCATTTATTGAATGTACCCAAAATTTTTCACATAGCATTCGTTTATACAAAGAGTTCTAAAATACGGGGCGAGAGGAGCGTGCTTACTATTAGTCCTTAGAACTCGTCTTCTTTGTTTCCTACAATTTTACTGAATTTACAGATTTAGGTCCGACGGCATATTATCCAAATTTTTGATTAGGAAAATTCGGGTGCCCCGACAGAACGCACTCTGTTTAAATGTTTTATTGGGGACCCCGCATACTATACGAAAATTTTGATAGGTTTATATCATCTGGTCTGGTCTAGGTCAGGTGCCAAACGGGGCTAAGATTAGCCTTCGTGATAATTTTGTTTACACGTTCTTTCGATGTTTCCGGTTTATCTCTTTATCTCTATTAATCCTAACATGACAAAAATTTTTATTGTGTTTGTCGACAATAATTGTTGTGTTTTGTTTTTAATCTATGCTATTTTTGTCTACGAACCCTTACATGACAATACATTTTATCGAGTTTAGTCAAGATTTTGTTATTATGAGAAGAGTATGGGTTTTTCGGTGCTAATCTACAAGCGAGAAATTTGTATAATAGAGATATATTATGTCGATATCGACTATTTTGACAACGCTCTACAGAGAGAGAGCGACATCACGTTGGTGTATCGCAGATTTTCCTGATCATAAATTCAGATGATTGTGGCAGTACCACCCAATTTATTGGGCTGCGTGTTCTCGAAAAAACCTTGTTTTACAATTATTTAAAAAAGACAGAAATTAAAAAGCCACTGACCGAAGCCGCTACGGTGATTTGCGCAGGGTCATCGTGGACGTAGTCAATGTCAGCGCACAGCACCCGACACTTGCTGACTGAGCATTTTGATGACAAGCTGCTGGTGGAGTCTCCTTTCAATGTCATCATCAGTATCATGATGAAGCTCGTCACGATGATGGTGCCGAAGAACATGTGGACCAGCACATGAATGCATCCAGATTTCGGGGAGGTGTTTTTCATCACCCTGGCAGAAAATTTGAACTTTATAAATATGAAAAGTCTGATCATACGTACAAATCCCATATAAAATCTTAGTAAACGCGAAACGCGTTCAAGGGTTGAATGAAACTTCATAAAAGCGGTAAAGCCGCTCGCTGGCTTAAGTGATATGAGTGAAGAGGTAGCAGACTAACTAATACTTTTTAGAATCTAATTTGGTTAGACTGACATCCACCTAACAATACCTCGCACAGTTAGAATCCGTCGAGTCATTCAGGTTTTGCAAGAAACATGCAAATATGAAAATCATACTGAATGCACCCGTATAATCCTTTCTTTTTTAGGTCAGCTATTAGCTTAGCTTTCTAAGCTTGTAACGCCACTTTTCATATAATTACCACTAGATTTATCCCACGGCTTAGCTCGTTTAAAAAAAAATCTCGTTTAAAATTCGAATATTTTTGTAAGCCTTTTTTTCGAAACATATTTATCACAACCAAAATTAGTGTCTGGTTTACACGTATTAAGTAGATAAGTAGTTAACTAAATTTTAACTTAATTTAAATTTATTTAAATTGCAACGTGCTACTAAATTTTGTGTTTAGATGCAATTATTAACATAAAATTAAGTTAAAATTTAGTCACCTACTTAATACGTGTACACCGGACATAATACTCTTCAACCTTACAACTAAGTGTATGCCAAAGATCGAGACGCTTCGTTAGGGCACGAAGGACTGACAAACACATTTATTAGTACGGATTCTCACCTTATGGCCGCGGATACCGTCATTATCTTCAATATGGGAACGATTTTCATGGCAAGTCCATACACCGGAATCGGCGCGGGTCATTTGGGAGACAATCATCATATTGGTTCCAGCTATCGAGTGATAACGCCGATAATATATCGCTTAACATGCGCCGGGTAATCTCTGCAAACATTATGATGGAAAGCGTATTTTCAATAGCAAGGTTCACTGCGTAATATAATCTGAGAGCTGATAGCAAATTTTGAATACGTATTTGAGGCAAGCTTGTCATATAACTCTCCTATTATTCCGATACGGCACTGCAGACCTGGCTGATAAGATGCCTACCCTACATTTTACCTAAAATAAAAAAAGATATTCAAAAAATATATTTGACGATGTATTTTTTACGTTATAGTTGATATCTAAAGGATAGAAAAAACAATTTAGATGACGTAGTGGGGGTTTTAACATTGCCAGGCGCGTGCAAAAATATTTTTTGTGAAAATTGCTTGCAAAGTATAAAAAATGTGTTTGTGGAAACTTGAAATTTAAATATAAGATCTTTCATTACTAAACAATATGATTCCGAAATATATATTTTTAAGTTTTTTTTTAAAACCGGTTCTCACCAGCCAGGTCTTCAGTTTCATATCAGACTGTAATAGGAAAGATACATTTCATTTACAAGGTTTCAGCTTGCCTCAAATACCTACTAAAAAATTGTTACCAGGGGACCTAAAAAGGTCGTAAAAGCAATATCGCATAGGAACTGCTGTGCAATTAATTTTAATACATTTGTTAAAAAAAAAAATATTTTTGGTGAAATATTTACTTCAAAATTAATTTAAATTTGAAATGACAAAATGAATTGCTGTATGAAATATTGGTAAGTGACCTTTTTAGTGTTGCAGCTCTTGGCTTAATTCTGTTATGTCATTGTTAAAGAAACATAATATACCTCGGACAACACATTTTTAAGAGCCTACTGAGATACACGAAGGCAGTTTTTCAAGCCAGGACCAGTGTCAGTGAGCGGTCAAGTTAGTATTCTCTGGCTCTTACTGAAAACCAGCGTTGTAAACTGTGTTTGCAACACATGCTGAGTAGGGGCCAATTTGGTAACACTTAA
>JAOTAV010084449.1:0-12103 GCA_026546445.1 Cyclargus thomasi | reverse complement strand
TGTGCGCCTCGGAAGGCCGAGACGCCCCGGGGGTATGTGAGACTCCTACTCACTAAAACCACCTGCGGTTCGCCTTCAGCCGCATACGGAGGGGTGTCCCGGATCTGTCAAGCACAGGACCCCCCTCCACGACCGGCCGGTCTACCTCACAGGGACCGGACTTCCACCAAATAAGGGAACACTCCAGCGAACGAGAGCGTTCCCCTCGACGCCGGGACTAGCTAAGCCGGGGAGGTACCCAACCTCTGAAACCCGGAGCCCCGGATGGACAGGAGTTATTGGAGGTTCGCGTAGCGACGCCTCCGCACTCCCGTCCTACGTCGGCGGAGCGGCAGAGAGGTGGGATTGATCTCTCTGTCGCGCTCCGCGGTCTCTTTCTGCGAAAGAACGTATTCGCAGAAGGAGACCGCCGCCTGCCAGGCCTCGTCGCTCTCGAGCATGCAGCGCACCATGCTCGGGAGCGAGAGGTCCCCGCCTAGCACTGCCACGAGATCGTGACGCTGCACGGCCCAGCGATCGCACGCCTCTAGGGTATGCTGGGCCGTGTCCTCCGCAGCGCCGCAGTCGTGACAGGCTGACGTCGGCTCTCTCCGGGCGACCTTACACAGGTAGTCACCAAAACAGTCGTGACCGGTGAGTACCTGCGTAAGGCGGAAGGTGAGGGGTTTGTTCTTGCGGCGCATCCATGCCGCAAGAACGGGGCGCAGTGCCTCAGTTGTACGTTTGCCGTACTGGGCCTGCGCCAGATCCTCACCCCACCTCCTCAACAGCCACTGCTCTCCAATATTTCGGAACCGCCTTAATTCTTCCCACGGAAGGGCCTCGCTATTTGACCTCCTCTCAGCGATGAGGAGGTTCACCTCGGCGAGTACCCTCGCCGTGAGTTCCCACGGCGGTTCCCCCGCCAGAGCAGTAGCTGCCGCCCAAGAGACCGTACGGTAACCCCTGATGACTCTCACCGCGATGACCCGCTGCATTTTGTGCAACAGGGCTCGATTACGCACAGTGAGAGCATCCGCCCATATTGGGGCACCGTACAGAGCCATACTCCGACACACCCCGGAGTATAGCCGCCGGCAAGCTTGGCTTGGCCCTCCCACATTTGGCAGGAGCCGACCCAGTGAGGATGCCGCTCTTATGACCTTCGGTCCCAGTTGCTGGAAATGGGGACCGAAGGTCCATCCTCCGTCCAGGGTGAGCCCAAGATATTTGATGGTGGGGCTCACCCTAATTTCCTCTTCTCCGACAAGAAGCCGTGCGCCTGGTGGAGGTCCCTTTTTCCCGGGTCCGCGAAACATAAGGGCTTCGGTCTTTTCGAAACGTACCCGAAGCCCTAACTTTCTTATGCGGCTGACCACCAGCGCTATCGCTGACTCGGCCAGCCGCGCCGCCTCTCGGAAAGTCCTCCCCCGGGCTGTGATAAAGGTGTCGTCCGCGTAGGCGGAGACACTCACCCCGGGGAGGAGACGACAACGCAGAACCCAGTCGAATCCAACATCCCACAGGACCGGTCCGACAACCGATCCCTGTGGGACGCCGCAGTCCACCTCCACCCTTGCCAGGACCCCGTCTCGGTCCTCCCACACGACTTCTCTGCCAGAAAGCCAATCTTCCAACAGCCTTCTGAGATACAAGGGGACACCAAAGTATTCCAGCGCCCCGAGTATTACGCTGTGAGGAAGGCTGTTGAAAGCATTGGCTATGTCGAGCGACACCCCCAAAACCACATCCCCTTCGCGTTCCGCCTCCAATGTCACCGACCGCAGGCGCCGAATGGCGTCGATGGTAGACCGACGAGCCCGGAAACCGTACTGATAATCCGACAGTTTTGGTCCCGGGCCCTCCTCCAAATGCTGTACGAGTCGCGAAGCCACAATGCGCTCCAGCGCCTTTCCGACTTCGTTCAGCAGCACAATCGGTCTAACCGCCGACGCCTGGTCCGGTGGTCGGCCTCCTTTTGGCAGCAGGGTAAGCCGACCCTCCTTCCAGCCCTTTGGGAACCGTCCTGACCGAAGACATTCGTTGTACAGCTCCCGTAGGGGTTCTTCGAGGTGCACGAGAGCCAATGATAGCACCTTTCCGTGCACCCCGTCCGGACCCGGCGCCCTCTTCTTGTCTCGCAGACGGAGCGAAACCATCTCCATTTCGAGGTCGGTGACGGGTGGCGGAACACCCTCCTCCAGTGTCAAATCCAGCGTTGGCCGAGCCATTTGGGGCGGAACAAATCCTGCCGGGGGACTAGGGAACAAATCCCTTACAATGTCCCCCAATAGCTCTGGTTGGAGCGATTCCGTCAACGGGGTCGACTGGACGCGGAGTTTGTCCCGCGCCCTTTTGTACGGTCGACCCCAAGGGTCATTATTGAGACCCTCTACTAGCTCCAACCATGCCGCCTCTTTGGCTCGGCTCATGGCCAACTTCAGAGCCTCCCTCTTCTCGACGTAGACCCTGTGTAGCTGGCCGTCTCGCTCCGTATCCTGAGGTCGGCGCCGCCTGCTGCGTCCATATGCCCGACGCGCCGCATTGCAGGCAGCGCGAAGGTCGGTCAGTTCTGTTGACCACCAGTAAACCGCTCGACGTGGTGGGGGTGGACCATTCAACCTGGGCATGGCTGCCCGGCAAACGTTTTTAAGCGCGTCTGCGAAGCAGCCAGCCATTCCATCGACGCCCTGATCTTGCCACGTTGACGGGATACACCAGCGGCCGACTATGGCAGCCTCCTCAGCTAGGTTCCGGTCTAATCTAGACAGAGCCCAGCGCGGAAACCTACTACGACCTCTGGACGGCGCCGGACTTGACCTGGAGGGCGGAGACATCTCGAACCGAATGTAACGGTGGTCCGAGAGTGTCTCCAATTCCGTGACTACCCTCCAACCTTCAATTCTCCGTGCGATGTCGGGTGTGGCGTATGTCAAATCCACTACTGACTCCCCGTTCCATCGCACGCATGTCGGGACTGTCCCTCGATTGATAAGAGACAGCCCCGTGACCATCGCCCACTCTTCCACCTCCCTTCCTTTTGGATTCGTGACCGGGGAGCCCCATGCAGAGGACTTAGCATTAAAGTCCCCAGCCACGACCACTGGGAGAGGAGCCAGACCTCTTATTATTGGCCCCAGAGCGTTCAAAAACCGCTCCAGAGCCGCCAAGTTTTGGTTCGGGGAGAAATACACGCCCACTATGGCAATGTCTCCCCGGACCACCACAACGAATCCCGGCCCCCTCATTTTAGGTAAAAGAGAGGGACCATTACCTTGCCTCGACACAACGGCAACGGAGCCGTCAGTATCTCCTGCCCAGTGAGGCAGGGGAGGCACGAAATATGGCTCCGCTACCACCACGACATCCACGAGCCACTCCGCCATCGACTGCAGAAGGAGGTCCTGAGCCGCAGCGGAGTGGTTGACGTTCGCCTGTAAGAAACCGAGATGTCCTGGCATTACTCCGACATCTGGGCCTCAGGCGACTCCTGCTGTCTCCCAGTTTGACTCTGGGGGAGAGCTTTGCCACGAATGGTTGGGGCGTTACACGATCTCCCCGCCATTACGTGGTCTGACTTGTGGCCAGCATCTGCACAAGCTACGCAGAAGGGCGCCGATTTGCAGGTGCTAGCCTTGTGGCCCGGCTTACTGCAGCAGCGACAGAGTTCGCTGCGGTCGTTCTTAGAGGGACACATAACGGCGGAGTGCCCCTTCTCAAAGCACTTGAAGCAATGTTTGGATCGCGGTCCCTCGTGCACGACCCCGACACTGCTCCAGCCAACGCAGATTCTGCCCCGTCGCAGTAGCTCTTTTCCTGCGGTGATAGGGCAGGACATTCTCGCAAAGCCGACCCCGCGAGGACTGCGGGAGATGTCCCCTACCCAAACTTGCTCATGTGTGCAGCCCCCCTCCTTTGCAACAGCCGCTTTGATGGCAGCAGCATTTGCTGTCTCATCCAAACCCGACAGTTTGAAGTACGCTGTCATTACGGGTCTGGTAACTTCCGCCACTTCCGACAGCGCCACAGCCAGTTTTTCGGCTAACTGATCCGCCTTTTCTCGGCTGGTCCTACCAGGGACCTCGATCAAACGAGCCCCTGTCGCTGAGTTTCGGATCCTTAGCCGTCCAAGACCCAACTCCTGTGGGTCCACAGCGAGTCTCGCCTTTGTGAGCGCCTCCGCGTACGATACTCCCGATTGTTGGGCTTCCGGGCGCAGTTTTACGATGATCGCCTCGGATTTCGGGAGTGTCAGCTTCTTGCTCTTGGGGGCACTCTTTGATGTCTCCAGCGGTTGTTTGGGCTTCTTAGCCCCCTTCCGGCGGACCACCTGCGACCAACCTTCTGCCAACTGCGGCTGTGGAGCCGTTGCCACAGCCCCTTGCTGCACTGGGCTTTGCTCGGGCCGTGTTTCGCCTTGCGATGTTGCTTTGGAGACAGAAGGGCCGAAGCTGGTCCACTCTGGCTCCTTGGTCTTCTTGCCTTTGCCTTTGCCCTTCATAGCAAGGGCTTTGGCAGGGGCTGGACGCATCTCAGGACGAACCCGAAGTGAGGGAAATTCCTCCCGTTCCTGCAGAGATACCACCGTCGGGGCCTGAGAGGCTCCCGTCGTCTGAACAATTGCCGACGTCTCTCTGGCCACTGGCACCGAAGCTACACTAGCTGTCTCATGTGCCGCTCTTTTGCGGTCTGCTGCCAAAGGTGGACGCATCACCGGAGCAGGCGGCAGCCTTTCCTTGATGGCAGCAAGCCGGCCGTCGATCATATTACCGACCATCCGAGCTATGCTGCCCTCGAGAGAGCTTAATTGCTCACTACTCAACGTAGCGTTGCGCTGAGATGCTGCCGCCTTCTTGGTTTCTTCGAATTCGCGCCGATGAGCGCGAACCTCTTCCCTCAGGTTGGCCACCTCCCTCTGCAGCCGATTATTATCAGCCCGGAGACGACGTGTCTCTTCCGCCTCTGTTCTGGTTGCCAGCGTCTCCAAGATTGTCTTGATGACACCGGTGGCCCGACGAATCCTTTGAGCATATCCGCCTTTGAGGTTGGTGGATCTGCCCGCGACATATAGGATGTCGTCTAACCCCCCAACAGCAGTTGATATGAGTGCATCCGCCGCCATCTGGTCCACGTCAAGGTCTAAAGGACCCGGTCTCTCGCAAGCACTCTCTTTTACCGGAGATTTCCGGTACGATTGCTTCTCCAGCGAGGATACAAAATCCTCTACCCTATGGGCCTCCTTTTCCGCCAGGACTTGCCGAGCAGCCGTCGATAGTTTTGCCGTCCCGCGGCCTCCACCACGCCTTGCAGAAGGAACTTTTTTGGCCCTAAATGATACGTCAGTTCCCTCAGTGTCGGAGCCAGAACGCTCCGAGTAAAGACGTTTACGCGCCAAAATCTGCTCCGACTCCGAGACCGCCACTGTTAAAGAGGGCATCCCCCAATCCTCACCTAGGATGTCTCCCAGCGTCCTTCCTCCACTGACAGTAACTCGGCTCGCCGAGGTCCCAGCCACTGCCCCATCGGAGCGGACCGAACTTCTACGACCAACACTCCTGTCAGAGTCCATTTCGCTCCTACTCCTACTTCTACTCCTGACCTCTCCCCCCCCTTTAGGTCCCCCCTCTTGACTCCTATTGTCCCCTCCTGGCATAATGCCAAGAACTCCTGCCGATTACCCGCCCAAAACGGGATAGGAACCGACAAGCTTTTGTCAGGTAACAATGAGGCACTGTTTAATCTTAAAAACTAAAATTAAACCTAGAAAATAATACCAAATTACAAAGAAAATAACACCAAATAAAAGAACTAACTAATACTATATTTACAAAATAATATCCTCCCCAGTTAGGGGTCACCCCTGCAGGGGAGCACCGGGACAAACTTGTCTACCAGTGAACGCCTACCTGGATGACCTTATAACTTTTCCTAAGGATTTAGGAAAAAAACAAAAAATGGAATAGCTCAAAAACTATACAAGTTATTGAGACGAAAATCACACCAAAAAATCGAGAAAACTCTTGCGCATCTAACAACACTAATCACGCCTTGGTAGTGCCACTGCGTTACCGTGATCACTACCAAAACACCGCCCCAACCCAACCTAACCTAACCTAACCTAACCTAACCTAACCTAACCTAACCTAACCTAACCTAACCAGACCAAGGAACACCGCCACTCCCAGGGCCATCAACAGAGTCGCCGAAATCAAGCGCCGAACAATGGGCGGAGAGGGAAAGGGAACTCAAAAAGCAAAATGCCATGGAAAGGAGGAAGGAAGTAGTCCTGCGGGCAGCACAGCAGGCCTCTACCAGCAAAGTTGACCAACACCTGCAACAGCTGGTCACAAAAGAGAGCCTTCAGTTCAGAAGAGAACCACAGGACTACCTAGAGGAAGAACCACCGTTGAGTCCCGGAACCTTCAGAAACCCAGAAGCGCAATCGGCGGCACTCAGTAGATTCACAAGAGCCCCAAAACCACCCGCGAAAATCCTAAGAAGTATCCCGACGAAAGCACAGATAGGACTAGTCAAAACACCAACCCTAAGGAAAGTGGTACGACAAGAAGACCACATGATCAACGCATTCCTTGAGTATGTAGCCGTACTCGAGGCAAACATCAAAATCAGAACCAAGGAATGCGAAGACATAATGAAGTCGTACCAAAAGGGCAAAGACGGCCTCCTAGAAATTCAGTTAGAGGAGGCCCAGGCTACGATATACGACAACACTACAGCGACCGTCCTTAGGGGTCAGGATATGACTAGTCATATGGCGGCGTACAGCGCCACCTCTGGAATAGTCCTCTTGGACGAAGACCGGACCAGAAGAAGAGGACATCCAACATACAACATCCCATCCCGCGACCCGATTGTTATTGTCACTAAGGGAACACAGATATGGCTAGAAGACAGGATTTTACAAACATCCCAGATCCTGTCCGCGATAGAGCCCCCCGAAAACTGGAAAATCCCAGCAATAACATGGATAAACGGGGTCCCTGGTTGCGGGAAAACTACTTGGATAGTCGGGAACTTCAACGACAAGGAAGATGTAGTTGCAACGGCAACAATAGAAGCGAAGAAGGACCTCGTGGAGAGAATCCGAGCAAAGGCAGGCTCAGCAGCCACAAAGAGAGTGCGAACAACAGCATCTCTGCTCGTAAATGGACCGAAGGGGCTAGAAGACATCAAATGCAAGAGACTACTAGTCGATGAAGCACTTATGAGCCACTTCGGATCCATAATCATGCTGGCACACATCACCCAAGCTGAAAGCCTGTCTTTAATAGGGGACATAAACCAACTCCCCTACATCGACCGGGAAAATCTCTTCGAGCTGTTTTACCATCGCCCACACCACCTGGCTGATGTCACTGAAGACCTTCTCTGCACACATAGATGCCCACAAGATGTAGCAATGGCACTCCATAAAATACACAAGGGCATCTACTCCTCAAGCAAGATAATCAAATCCCTGTCAATAACACCCACGACAGGGTCAGAGATCCCCAAAACTCAAGACAACACCCTATACCTGACGTACACGCAACTGGAAAAAATGGCGCTAATTAAGTCAGGTTATGGGAAAGGAGTGGCCTCGAAAGTTCTTACTATTCACGAGGCCCAGGGATTGTGTTGCGAGACAGTGATCATCATAAAAAGCCAAAAGAAAAAGTTGCAACTACACAACAGCGCTTCCCACGCGGTGGTTGCCCTGACGCGTCACACGAAGAAACTTATATACTTCACGGATGACTCGGACGACGCGCTGGGCAGTCTAATAAAAGGAGTGACGGAAACATCCGCCCAGACCATCACAGACTACAACGCCAAGATGGCAATTAAAAACCGGGACCACACCACCATCAGAAAACTGGTCTCGGGTAAAGATCTGTGATGGCCCACTAAAAACAAACACCGGACATGACAACAGCAGCCCTTGGTCCATACGGTTGAGCGGCATAATACAAGCCAGCTCCCGAACGGACTTAAGGACTGCAATCTCCAACCAAAAAACATCGAGGAAGATCAAGCCATCGAGGACATCCCCGTCAAGCAGATGACTTCCCGAAAGATGACCGCAGTCACCATCAGGTGGCCAACCGAACCGACAAGCGTGATCCCGCTGGACGGTGAAACCGCAAAGCCCATACGAGTATACAGCTAAGCGACTCCACAGCCCGAAGGGTATCACAAAACCGCCCCTTCAGGGCATATACACATGTATTGTTTCACGACTAAATATATTTTCTATGTAATCCGACGCGAAAAAGAATTTGAAAAGAAAGATTTTTAAAAAAGATAAATATTACCAAGGGCACGGACCACTATATGGTCTGTGAAAAAAAAAATAGTATAAGGCTGAGGACATAATGGTCGCAACAGCAATACTGCAAAGGAATTCCTCTACAATTCGTTAAAAAATTAAATAGTTTTGATAAAATTGTCACTTCAAAATCAATTTAAATTTATAGTGAAATCACTGTTTTGCAAAGATATAGAAGTTATTTGCAAAAAAAATATGACAAAATGAGTTGCTGTTATTTCGCAATATTGCTAAATATTGCGAAGTGACCTTTTTAGTGTTGCTCTCTCTGAATTATGGTTAACGCACATTTGTATCACAGACGAACGAGTAGAAATTAAGCCCTATTACCTTTAATAGCGGGTTTACACTCTCGCCGAGATATAGCGAGACCGCCCGAGTACGAGAATGTAAATGGGTGCACTCGTTTGTCAGCCTTGTACGACAGCCTCGCCACGAGACTCTCGCCAGCGAGCTCTCAGGGAGAGTGTGCAGCCGCCATAACAGCGAACGACTCAGATGAATTGGATGATTCAGCGCGGGCAAGTTTCACGGATTCTAAAATTAGTTATCTAACTCTATCCCTCTCTCTCACTCACATGTTCTTATACTGCCTCTCGCCCTTGGGCCCCACGGTCTGGTTCTGAAGGCGAGTCTTCACCAGGTCCAGCGGGAACACCACCGACACACCGATGATGCCAGCAATACCGCCATTTATAATCTTCGGGACTAAACTGAAATAAAAAATATATTAAAAATCTTGCGGTGGTCCAGGCGGTGGGTAAGTCCAGTGGCTTTACCACGAGTTTGAAGCAATAGTATTTGTCGATACTCGATAACGACTACGTAAATTTTTAGTATAGCAACATTTCACAGCGGTAACTTGCGGAACTAAAATTGCCTTACCAAAAATTTATGTAGTCGGTATCGAGTATCGACAAATATTATTGTTTCAAACTCGTGGTAGAGCTACTGGTGTAGGTCTTTTGCGCTGTACACACTTAGACCACAAACCTATCGGCCTATATGTACAGAAGCATGACGGCGACACGCGCCCGCGCCGATATATCGCCATCAGTGTTCCTGCATGTCGGAAGCCGCCGTCCTAGCCCGCCGACAAAATGTTGCCGACAAATCTCGAAGGGGCTTAGAATAAATAGAAACCATATCGAGTGATATAAGATCACCAGATATGATAAATAAACGAATGATCTTTCATAATACAGACACACGACCTTCACCTTCTGATAACAGTCTAGACTCAGTTAAATCTGTGATAACAGCTAAATAATGATGTATAATAATTATGATGACAAATTGCTCCAGCTAATGAGAGCTTCGAGTTTTGATACAGGACTCTAAGAAACAAGTTAAAAAATATTTGAATACATTTATTATTATACTCGATTCATTACTCACTTTACCATTTTCATTGATAGGGCTTCGTCAATTTGCAAAAGTTCAAACAGGCATACCGTACAGTTCACATCACTTAAGACAAGGAGGAATCCATACTAAGGCTTTAAATAGGGAAGTGTGTCTAATAGTTTGATTGTTTTTTTTTCATTACCTTTTACCCCCCCTTCCCTCCCCCTAGCTATTGGCAAAAGCTAGTATTATTATGAACAGCTATAAGCTATGAACCATTAGTTTAATGTGTTTCATTCAAAATTTACACAAAAATATTCCAAGTATCTCACATGTATTATGTATCATAAAAATATTTCAGTAATCCACACTTCTTCATTGTATGTAAAATACACTTAGATCAACACACACATAAATATTTGTAGTGTGTGTGTTGTCACTTCTAACTAACCAATTGATGCTAACTATGATAATTAGTTGTAATAACTCTGTACACTTAGCATGTTATATTATTGAACTAGAAATGTCCGGCCTAACTTCAGGAGTTGAAACTATTTTCTTGACGATTTTAAAAATATTTTCCAGTTTGCATACTTCAAACTGGAAATATTATATTTTTACATTTTGCTTGAAAAGCAACAAAATTAGTCTTAAAGTTAATAGTAGGCACTGGAATAGACATGAACTATTAAAGCTTAAAATATTTTATTATAAACTGTATTGTATTTTTTTTGGGTACATGGGACTTTTTCATTTATGATGAGAAAGTTCCATATGTTCTCTATTAACAAAATAGATCTCATTCCTAGACTTTACTTAGATTGTTCTTATTTTTCTTATCACATTAAAGTGAGTGTACTTACCTAAATTGTTGTGGAGGAGGAGGGGCATTCTGTTGAGAAGCCATAGTTACACCTTTATCTAAAAAAAAAAATAGCAAAATATATAATACTCAGTAAAATATACTCTTGGAAATGGGAGAAAAGTATTTATAGTATTTTATCTATTAACTAAAAAGAAGTTTAAGTGCACATTGTTTAGTATTATCTGATGATGTGAATGTGAACAAAATGTAGGATCCATTAAATACGATCACATAGTACCTTTCGGAAACGATATGATACTAGAAATCACGTATCAGATGTAAAAAATCAATACATTCATATAACAGGTCAGAGAATATTGGTGGTTAAGATCATTGTTGGGAGTAAAATTTATAAATGTCTGAGCCATAATATAGTACTTTTTAACTTAAAATTATTAAAAAATAGCTAAGCTCTTTTTTATTACATACGATCAAAACTGTAATCGGTATTCAAAAGTTTTGCAGTAACTTAACATTAACATACCTTTTTTTAAACGATGAAACAGGCAGAATTATGTAAGTTGTTAGTTAGACTAGAAACATAACTTTCCTTATTCTATAAAAATAGACGAAAACGAAAAAAATTATAACACAGAAGGACGACCGGAAGATTGCAATTTTAAACTTGTCAAATTTTCTTCGACATTGACGTTCTGTGATTCTGACAGCTCTGACATTGACATATTTTCTTTTAAAATATATTTTTTTATTATTTGCACTAAAACAAAACACTTAATGAAATATATTTTAAAAAATATCGTTCCTTTAATATAAAGATTATACGTTGCGATGATAGGTGTTGTTCAGCCGAGCTTGGTTTGTGAAAAAAGTATCAAGATTAAAGAGATCAAAATGAAATCCAATTGTAGTCTAATTTTAACCAAAAACAAAAGACTGTAACGGAATAATGTCGCTAGTCCAAATAAATGCAAGGTTCAACTTATAGACTTTGATGTGATACTTGATCATTAGTATTTCTATACTAGCTGTTGATGCAACACTTCTTTCACTTTTTGAAGATAACTTCGTTGCGCGAATATTTGTATATCACGGGATCTGTACACTTTCCCGGGATAAAAAGTATCCTATATTTTGCTCAGACTTAATAGCTATTAAATAAAAAAATATTAATTTGAATGCATTAAGTAATTCCGGAGATTAGGTAAACAGATTAAAAAGTATCCTATATTTTGCTCAGACTTAATAGCTATTAAATAAAAAAATATTAATTTGAATACATTAAGTAATTCCGGAGATTAGGTAAACAAACATACAACTTTTTTGTCGATTAGTGTTCTATTACTGTTCCCAAGCCGCACACATTGATTAGTTTGCAGAAATATTAATTGTACAGATACGCTAATTTTACTATTTTATTATATGTATAGATAGAAGATAAGTAAATGATCTTTTGTTTTTTTTGTAGGACATAACATGTTATTTATCTAAACCATAGAGAAATAATTTGTCTATGATCTAAACATATGATATTTTTATAAAAGATGTATGGGAGTTTTGGCGGGGATTTCAGAGAGTGACGTTGTGAGTTTTGTATTTTTTGTTAAATTTGTGTTATTTCGGTT
>JAOTAV010084438.1:0-12104 GCA_026546445.1 Cyclargus thomasi | reverse complement strand
GTATCATATAATAAAAATCTTAAATATGTGTATAGTATAAAAGTATTAAATATATTTCCGTTGTCTGGTACCTGTAAAACAAGTCCCTCGGGTACTTAACACGGGGCCAGACTGACGTGGTGTGAAGCGTCCATAGATATAAAAAAAATTGCATGCGAATAAGGATACTTCTAGCACAGGTAAATGTACGGTTCCCGCGCCATAAACGAATTTGGCGTAATGGGGTTGCGAGCATCATATGGCATTTAACGTTTCTCGTGAATAACATTTGATCAGTGTTCTCTATCGATCTTGGCATTTGGAATGTGCGGGGCCAAATCACCCGAGAGAGACGAATCTGGAATGACTTCGACGAACAAATTATTATAAGCTTCAACGTTATTAAACGTTATTCAAATTGAGCGATCATTTTCTGTCACTCCGTGTACGCGAATAGCCAAATTAGGTAAATTGTCTTTTATTTTGAATGTTTTATCAAATTGATGAATAATCGAGTCGGGTAACGCTTTGAGTAGAAGATATTTTTTAAAAATGAGCAAACAAACGGCAGAAGTTACCTGATGGACAGCAGCTACCGTCGCTCATAGACACAGCATTAGAAGAGCTTCAGGTGCGTTTTCGGCCCTTTAAGAGGTAATATGTTCTCTCTCCGGATCGATATGATCTCCAAGGTTCGAAAATATAGCTAATAGTTATTTCCACACACTACTCCACAACATGCATGCAAATTTTTTCATGGCAAGGTGAGCTTATAATTTTAAGCCAGGTTCTTTCACGACTTTGCTTACAGTATTTCTTACAATTCTTTTTTTTATGATATTTATGAGGTAAGCGAGCAGACGGATTACCAAATAGAAAGCAACTCGTGGAAAAAGTCGTCGCCCTTGGACACTCGCGACATCCGAAGAGTCGCAAGTGCATTGCCGGCTTTTATGAGGGAATGGGAATAGGGATAGGGGATAAGGGAAGTCGGGCCACCGGTAAACTCACTCACTGAACGAAACACAGCACAACGACGTTTCACGCCAGTTTTATGTGAGGTTGTCGCATCACTTCGGTCGAGCTGGTTCATTTATGCCGATGCATGGCTCGACAACGGCAATGAGCATCCATATTATGTACTTGAGATCGGAAAATGTCTCATTGGTACCCGCCTCCACCGGGGTTCAAACCTGCACCCTCTCGAATGCGAACCAAAGGTCTTATCCACTAGATCACGGAAGCTTAAAATTCATTACTAAATACCTAAGCTTTGGAGATCTTACAACCACACTATACTTTCTTAGGTGTCGACTCATTTGGCCATCAAAATATTATCCTTAAGGGCTCTCGGGCATACCACTGTGAGTAGACCCTGTAACATTTGCCGGACCTAGTATGTTCTATTTCCTGGCAAGCAGTGATTGTATGCTGGATATCTTCTTGGTGATACGAGTGAAGTTGGCGAGAGCCTTCTCGTGTTGGTACTGACTGTCCACTAGCTTCAGGATAGAGTCACGACTAGCGCCCCTGATGAAAACAAAATATCTTGTCAATGAAAGGCAATAGGTATTTGAGTGTCTGAGATCCCACATCCCACTCAAAGGACTCTCCCTTTTGTGTACTATTGTGTGTTAAGTGCTCTTGTGTACTGCTTACACATTTGGACACTATAAAACTCTAGCGCGATACTCTAGCATGCCCTGCTTTCAAAGAAACCGGCTACCATCACCGAAACCCTTAAAGGTCTTATTATTATTATTCCATAATGTGTACTCACATTCTGCCCCTCAGCAGTCGGGCTGCGGCGGCCAGGGTCAGTCCCCGGTGGTCGGTTACGTCCACCTCACTATCTCGCGCCAGCAGCTCTGCTACCATCTCTGAAGATGCACCCTGGACCACTGAAAACGGCAATCTCGGATTACATTAATCATTTAAAATGAAGTATAACTAATAAAATAATATAAACCGGTAATATAAACCATAACCATTTAATAATAAACTAATAAACCACGACTTCACACAAACTGCGGGAGTAAAATGCTTGCGCTGTAATTTTTAGAGCGAGTAAGTATGCCGGTACCTTAAAAGGCTAGCGACGTACTAGCATCACCTCTGATGTTGTGAGTATTCATGGACGACAGTGGCTCTCTATCAAGTGATCTTTCCGCTCCTCCCCTCAAATTTCCACTCACCAGCTCTGAAGAGCGGCGTCCATCCGTTGTTGTCAGTTACTCTAATATCCCCCTTGCTCACCGCCCCTCGCACCGCCCGGACGTCTCCACTGTCCACCGCGAAGTGCTCCACTCGCATGCCGTTTACGTCACGACACTGTCAAAATATAATTACACATATAAGCCGCCGACAGCCACCGACATATGCAATGTTAGCGGCACAAGCCGGCGGCCTGTGTGGATTGTGGAGAGAAGGGAGATAGGAGAGAAGAGGAATAGGAAACGGGAATAGTGATATGGAATGGTGTAAGGAGCTCGCTTTCAGCAAACTCACCCACTCGACGAAACTATCTCTATTATCGTGCCCTATTCCCGAAGCTTATTCCTTCATTAAAAGGTCGACATTTTTCACTGGTGTCCGTAGGACGCCGGCAGTTGCTTTCGCGGCTGCTGCTCGCTTGTCCCCTAATAGTCGCAGTTTCAACATCTAGCCTGCATCCTCACGGTGTAATCAGCCCCGCTGGCCAGCAGCAGGTCCGCGGTGGCGAGGTGTCCATGTAACGTCGCCAGGTGCAGCGCCGTCCGCCCGTGTGCTGATCGTTGGTCCACCTCCGCGCCCGACGACAGCAGCTGCCGTACCATGCTCGTATCTCCTGGAGACACCATCATTCATTTGCATAGGAAATACTAGCTGTACCCCGCGGTGCTACCTACGGACTAGAGAGAGAAAAGCTAGCTTCGTGTCAAATTTAATCGAAATCGGTCCAGCCGTTTTAGTGAAGAAGTAATGAACGTACTCAATAATCACTTTAAATTTAGACGGATTAAGCCTAAAAATTTCGATAAGAAAGCGTCGAGGTCAAAGTATGTAAAAAATTTTGGCCTTCGTCCTTGTGGATTTGGAACAATAAACAATAATCCCAACATATTCGTAAAATTTGGGATTATTG
Organism: Cyclargus thomasi; assembly: GCA_026546445.1. Lineage (NCBI taxonomy): Eukaryota > Metazoa > Arthropoda > Insecta > Lepidoptera > Lycaenidae > Cyclargus > Cyclargus thomasi. The sequence continues at coordinate 9,001 of JAOTAV010084438.1, read as the reverse complement.
TTTTTTCAAGATCAAAAGTAGTATGTTACTATCCATCCCTCTAAGTAAGTTTATGCCAAAAATTAAGACGATCTGTTGCTTCGTTAGAGCATGAAAGAAGAACAAACAAACACTTACCCATTTTTAAGGTCATTAGTATGGCGTTTGAAAATATTTTGCTTGTTTCAGGGTTAAAATATGTTAAAATACTGCAGTACGCTTCTGTACAAATGTACTAAAGCGTCCGTAGCCTAATGGGTAAGACCTTTGGTTCGCACTTGAGAGGGCGCAGGTTCAAATTCCACTGGAGGCGTGTACCAATGAGACATTTTCCGAGACATGCTTCGGCACGATTGGGCCGGCTCGACCGGAGTGATGCCACGGCCTCACAGAAAACCGGCTTGAAACGGCGTTGTGCTGTGTTTCGTTCAGTGAGTGAGTTTACCATAACACTCCGCCTATCCTTATTTTCGTTCCATATTCGAGGGAATAACGCAATTGCGTTGCCGGCCTTTATGAGGATAAAGGCCGGCAACGCACATGCCACTCTTCGGATGTCACCACTGTCCATGAGCGACGGCAGCTGCTTTCCATCACGTAACCCGTCTGCTCGCTCGCCCCCTTAATATCATAAAAAAGAAGTTCCAGCTTATCCATTGACATTATGTTCCAGAGCAAACAGCCTCATACAAAGACATATAAAACAAAAGAAAAACACGTACAAATAATTTCGCTTTGATCTTCCGAGGAAGTTGTCTAATGCCTTTTTTGCGCCGCCATTACTGTTCAGTGTTCACACTCAATTTGACTCTATCACGACCGAATAAGTGGCGAATTATTCGCCATTTTCTTGGTGTACTCCGTTTTTATTCATTTTGATGCTGATGTAACCAGAAATGTGAAATTTGATAAATGTGACTTTATTCACATAGATAATATATAGTCAAAATGATGAAGTAAACGCTGGCTTATTTTCATTGTTCAGAGATGCAAGCGCCTTTTTGACTTTAAATGATGGAAAAGGCAAAAATAACGGAAATAGGAAACAGAAACCTCAACTTACTCCTCTGGTCAACTCACAATGTCAACACGGTTCAAGCGCATTTCCACGCAGGTTTTCTGTGAGGCCGTGGTAATTACCCAGCCTGTTTGTGCCAAAGCATAGCGTCCCACAAGGGAATGTACCAGGCTTCTATGAAGGGTCAGGAATTACCTCATCTCCGGTCTAATAATGTCGAAGCATAGCCTTCCACCAGGGCAATCACTAGGCTTTTATAAGCGTTCAGGAGTTACCTCTGCTCCGGCCCATTAATACCGATACATGGCTTTCCGACTAGGGCAAGTACCAGACTTCTATGAGGGGTGAAGAGTTACCTCTTCTAGCGGCGGTGGCGAGCGGCGTGAGTCCGCTGCTGTTGTTGATGACACCAACGAGTTCTGGACGAGCTTCCAGCATCTGCTGCACCTGGTGCAAAGAAGCACCACAAAAGGTTTAACAATTTTAAGATAATAATTACTCTAACACCGATTTTGGAGTGGTGACCGGTATCATTGAAATGCGGCTAGTTATGCGGTAGTAATGATATAGTGCCGAAGTATGTGCGCAGTAGCCACGAGCGATCTCTCTTCCTTTACTGACTGACGAGAGATCAGGCGCAGAGCTGACTTTTTACATGCCCATCCGACGCATGGATCGTATTACTTGTCAGACTATCAGGTGATCAGCCTTCATTGTCCTTACCAAAATTGAAAATTTCAACGCGGGAATCGAGCCCAAACCAAAGGAGCATGCAGTCGTTGAAAACAACTTTAGAGTGTTTATGTGTCCCTAGTATTCAGTTGTCTACGAAAGTAGCGGTACAGTTTTTTAGGGTTCCGTACCCAAAGGGTAAAAACGGGTCCCTATTACTAAGACTTCAATGTCTGTCCGTCTGTCTGTCTGTATTTTGTTCCGCCTGTCTGTCTCCAGGTGTAATGCAAAAACGGTAATAGCTAAGGAGTTGAAATTTTCATAGACTATGTTGCCAATACTAATAAAAACAAAATTAATCCTTAAGAGGGCCCCTCATACAATAAACGTTTTTTGATACCAGACAGCGTTGCAGTGTCTCTACATCTCGCTATCGCTTGTATGACGTAGTAGACTGTTATAACTGTTTACCTTCCCGACCAAACTTTTAAGGTTTGCTCTTTACAGATTCGGAACCCTTCGAGTCCAAGTCGCACTTGGCAAGTTTTTTATATTGTATAGCAAATACCTGCACGAGGTACCCGCAGCGCACAGCCATACAGAAGCATGCGGAAGAGGTGCCTTCGGAGTCGGTAGACGTCCACGTCTCCCCAGACCAGCTAGACTCGAGCCAGGGGTGGGGAGAGGGCCTGAAGAAAATTATAACATGAACAAATCTGTTCTTAAATAATAATTCCATATTCATATTTTTATTATTAATGTAAAAGTGTGTATGTCTGTCTATCTCTTCATGCTTAAATCGCTGAACCGACTTTGCTGAGAGTTGGTATGGAGATACTTTGATTCCCGAAAAAGGACATCTGATACTATCCAGGTAAATTAAATTTGGCGCAAGAAATTTTCGGACACTATCTGTTATATTATAACTATACTGTCGCGGTACCCACAATAAGCGCAATAATCCTGCATCGCGCTATCGAAGTTTTTGAAACACGGCGGTAGAGTAAGACACAAGTAATAAAACTCTAAGGTGATTTCAGCGCTGCTTTCTTCACAATAGACTATATACAGGGGACACACCACTTCCCAAAGTATTCTCACTCACTTTTGTTACACCTTGTATACCATGAAGCTTACCGACTATCTTCCACGTTCCCTTCTTTACCGACTTCTCTCTCCATGCTCTCAATCGCGTCTTCCACATCATCACCAGGATCCTCGGCGGCCATCTTGTTCAGCGCTGACGCTCTGATGATGACCCTCAGTCTGAACCGGTGAGGATGACCTGGTGCGAGGTTGTTGATAATCACTGTTGTTTTACTGCCGCTGAAAAACATGTCTGATATTTTAAACCATGAAAGTTGGCTCAAAAGTTCAAGTAGTGTTGAAATATAATTCATAACATATTTTTCACACGCACACGGTGGTTTTGCCGCGTAAAGTAGCAATGTATGGAGTTGTACAACTTGACGCTATTACATGAACACGGCTGCTACACGGCACGTCGACCGTCAGACGAACGTATGCATATGAAAGGTGCTAATAATTATAAAATAGTAGGGTTTACTGAATCTATGCTAAATAACTGATTTTCCAAGGTCATGCCAGTTTGGAGTCCAAATTTTCGTTTATAAGCAATTAATAATATCTTACAGAAATCCATACTAAAATTATAAAGGGGAATGTGTGTCTGTTCGTTTGTCTGCCAAGCCCGATCCGTCTAGTAACTTCGGCTGTGCATTGAGACTATGTCAGTCGTCAGCCACTTTTGAGTGTTAGCTCTTTACCTATACACCGTCACCCACGGCGGTATCTTCTGCCTTCTCTGTATCACGTACAGCAGACCTTCCACCCGAGACCAAATCCCTCCGGAGTATACCAGCGTCACCTCCCGAGTGCCACGGGACAGTACGCCCGGGGGGTGAGGTGACCAGCGGGGGAAGCTTTGGCGGAGACGGCGAACGATCGAGGTGGCGCTGGAAGAACAAAATACGTCTGAGGAGGTCCAAGGTACTAAATACTTCTTATCGGATAGACAAAAACCGGCTAAGTGCGAGTTTGACTCGCGCACGAAGGGTACCGTACCAGTAAAGAGGCGAAAGTTCAGAAAAAGTCCTGAAAGCTAAACAGCTTTAAATGATCGAGCGATAGCGCGATGTAAACTATTTTCATTTGATACTAGATACAAGACTGCTGCTTTTATTAATATTTGATACTAAACTGCAGCCCCACCTAGAATCAAATATCAATAGAATGAAAACAACAAATAAAACTTTGTTTAAAAGTATTTTTTGTTATAGTTATTATAGGTAGAAGTTCTGTAAAAACTCTTTATTAGCTATTTCCAATTTTGAGATATACCTGGAAGCAGACAGACGGACAGATATCGAAGTCTTAGTAATAGGGTCCCGTTTTTACACTTTGGGCACGAAACCCTAAAAAACATCAAGCTATGTGCGTAACTTTAGGAAGGAAAACAATCCACATGTAACCAACTCACCTTATCCGGATATTTTTTATCAGTTCGATCAACATATAGAATAGTTTCGGTGTCCAGAGGGAATATTTTGTATGACGTAACCGACATACACACGGGATATAAAAGGGAGTGGAGTGATAAACAGTTGAACGTAAAATATCTACTGTGTCAAAGTGTATGAAACACTTGCAAGAATTTTCATACAAGATTTTATCCTCTACTTAATCAGTGTGTATTAAAAATCCTTCCTTAGCGGTCTACGTCATAACATCTACCTGCGTGCTGACAATCCGATCCGTTCAGTGGTTTATGCGTTACTAGATTACTGTCAGTTAATTGCCATCGAGTTTTTTTATATTTAGGAGGCAAACGAGCAGACGGGTTGCCTGATGGAAAACAAATGCCGTCGCTCGTGATGGACACTCGTGACATCCGAAAAGTCGCAAGCGCGCTGCCGGTCCGTATGAGGGAATAGGAAATATGAATAGGGGATAGAGGGATTGGGGAAGTTTGGCCATCGGTAAACTCACCTCATCTCACCGAATGAAACACAGCACAACGCCGTTTCACGCCAGTATCGCGGATTCGAATCAGCATCCTCTCGAGTGTGAACCAATGGATTTACCCACTAGGCTGATGGGGATGGGTAAGAAATTTAACGCCATCAGTGCTAACGGCCAACTAACAGAGTAGCGCGGCCGGTAACCATGGTAACCCTCTCCCGCCGCGCCGCACTCATACTCAAGACGAGGTATAGCGCGGTGGTTGTTTGGTTTAGCTTCGGCTAAAATTATAAAAGTCTCATACATTCCGTAGACAACTTATATAACACCAATTATGTTATGTCTGGTTGTATGTCCCCCCTCAAGTCAGTCTACAAACGTTGCCAAATTGCGTCAGTTTGCTATAAATTGTCCTGTGAAGCCTCCACACGGGTTACATAAGCGCCATGTTGGTTGTTACGTCTCCAAGTAGCTAGAGTAGTTTTGTCCAGTAGAAAAATATTGTTTTCTCGTAGTATAAGTAGCCTGTTTTAATAATAGGGGAGCCCGAGTGTAGGATTTATATACGACTCTGTTTATGATGGTATAAAAATCAGATTTCTTAAATCGATTTCTAAAAAGTTATTTTTAAGTAGCAAAATGTCATTGCAACCGTCAGATTAAGATAGGGTGTGTTAAATACGCCAAAGAACACTTCCAACTGAAGCACTGATGATTTGAATGTAAGGTAAGCCTGTAAAAATATAAAACAACAAAGCCTCATATGTTCATAATAAAGTTTTCCAGATATTTTATGTCACTCACAACTAAATGCTTTGGGTCTCGCTGTCTAAAATTGTCCAATTAATGTTCAATGTAAACAATCCTTTCAAAGAAATATCTTTTTCATAACCTTAAAATCGCTGAACCGTCCCATCCCACAGCTAAAATAAAAAATGCTTTAATTATTTTTTTCAACGTTCTACCTAACCTACAAAACCTACTAGGTCTCCACGACGAGTTACTACAAAAATAGCACTCTCACCTCCCTCTGTAGTGTCCTTATAACATTATTAATTATTTCAGAACCAATGCTGAATTACATCACTATACTAGTCTAGAAGCAAACGAACAAAACGGCGAACTAGACTAGACTATTATCCACACTCCATATAACAGGCGAAAGTTTGTGAGTTTGCGAGTTATTGTATATATTCGTATATATTCTTAAGCGGCTGGATAAAATTTGGCATCGAGCTAGCTGGTATTCTCGATTAACACATAGTCTACTTTTTACGCGGGTAACACCACCGGACTCAGCTGTAATTTTATAAATGCCAAAGTTTGTGTGTCTGTCTGTCATCTCTTCACACCCAAATCACTTAACCGATTTTGCAAAAATTTCGTATGGAGGTTATTTAAGTCCCGTTTGTCCACCAAAGCCGTCAACCGAGAACGGAATTATTTCAGCCCGATAAATGCAACTTTATGACCTAGGCTATAAGTTTCATTTTCTAGCGACATTGCTCTGTCGTCAATGTCGTCGCTGTCATTTAAGGCGTAGAGGAAAATGAAACCTGTAGCTTAAGTTATAGAGTAGCATTTTATCCGGCCGCATTATTCTCGTTCTCGGTTGACGGTGTCGGTGGACGAAAGGGCTTAGTATACTTTTTATGACGAAAATGTGTGCGGCTCCTGCGCGATAAACGAATTTTGGGGAAATTTGGCTCCGGGCATAATCTAGGAACGTGTTATAAGTTCTACATGAACAAGAGATAGGTTAGTAGTCAGTTATTATAATAGTTAATATAAATAAATCTCTACCCCCTCCAGGTACGCGTTAAAATTTCACGATCCCCATATCCCCTTCTTTACATAATAATATTCTGCTCCTCAACAAAACTATTACCTTCCTGCAAGAATTTTGGATGTTTTGGACATTAAAGTGAGGGGATGTTTGTGTATTTTTACGGAAATGTGAATCCAATTTCACGATATTATCTTACGTTTTAAATACGTAGTGTAATACAGTGATGAAGCCTGAATAGAATTTACTGTGAAAGTAACATTTGAGATAATATCTTATAAATTGGAGCTAGTTACGCAAAAAGGAACTAATCCACACTTGTGCTGAAAAAGTTTAATAGGTTAGAAACCTTCATAAATGTATAATAGGGGAAATTGAAAGAGAGCCAGTTGACGGACCTACGTCATTTGGTCGGAATATGTAAGTGGTGATCAGTCGGCTGAGTTTGACATAACCCGACCAAATTACTTAGATTCACGATCTGTATCTGTCTTAACTTCTCTGATTGTACCTTCTATCAACTCTAAAAATATCCAAATGACAATTTTCTTTGAACAAAACTTTTTCATTTCTAAAAAGGGATTATCGAGTTTTCGTTAAATTTCATAATGATTAGGAATCATTCTAATCTATTATATTTGTGTCCATATAACAGATTATATCGTACAATATTATAAACAAAATTAATTATAATTTATACCCAAAAAATATACAAAATTTCAAATCTTAAGAAAAGTGAAAAATGAAATATGAAAATAGCCTTTTTCTCGGCACTGTCAATGTGTGTTGTTGGGTCCTGCTTTTATTTTACTTGTATCAGTAATTGTGCATTTTAGCGTAAGCCGGGGGTCGTCCCGCCGACGGAGCAAAAAGTTTTTCATTGTTTTTGGGTCTTCGATGTGTATTAAATATGTGTATTATGATAAAAATAAATAATAAAAATCTTAAATATGTGTATAGTATAAAAGTATTAAATACATTTCTGTTGTCTGGTACCCGTAACACAAGTCCCTCGGGTACTTAGCACGGGGCCAGACTGACGTGATGTGAAGCGTTCATAGATACTCGTATAATTCAAGATACTCGGGCAAGGGATAAAAAAACTCTTTAGCGCTGCTACTTTCACAGTAAGTGCTATTAAATGACACACACACGCCATAAATAATTATTACTTTATTTGTCATGTGTTCTATAGCTGAATATTCATTCTTGTTTATGAATGGCGTGGGTAGAAAAATTCAAACTGCGTTATTAGTGATTCGAACGGATATGAAACGAAAGCATTCTGCGTTATGAAATGCTAACAAAAAACTATTAGCTTCATATCGAAAAGCCGGCGGCGATCACAATATATTAAGCTAACAAGTGAACCAATCATAGCGCGATACGTAGGCTGATTCAGTGAATGCTGGGTTTTGCTTTGTAGGGTTCCGTACCCTAAGAGTAAAACGGGTCCCTATCACTGAGACTTCGATGTCTGTCCGTTTGTCTATCTTCGGACTGTATCTCAAGAATATGTTCTGTTGCCGCTTAAACAAAAAAAAATATTTAAGAGGCTTTCATAGGTGTCTTTGCCATATCTTCCTTTTGATAATAGATGTCGCTGTTGGTTGTGTATTCGCTTACGACGTGGTCTGTTTTAACTGTTTCATTTTCAAGAGCACGTTTTCCCAAATTTTTTTTTCTTTTTACTGCTGATACGGAACCCTTTGTGCGAGGGTCCAACTCGCACCTGGCCAGTTTTTACAATGTAATATTTTCTTTGATTGACTGTCCTTTCTATACTAATAATATAAAGTTGAAGAGTTTGTATGTTTGTTGTAACGCGCTAATCTCAGTAACTACTGGCCGGAATTGAAAAATTCTTTTTGTGTTAGTTAATTTAGTTAATTTATCGAGGAAGGCTATAGGCTATATAACATCACGCTACGACCAACAGGAGCCGAGCTGTAGTCAAAACATGTTGTAAAAACGGGATAATTTATAAAGTTTCTCACGGACGTAGTCGCGGAAAACAACTTCTAATAAAATATTATTAGTTGTTTCCCGCGACTCCCTCGCGCTTTAAATTTGTTTATCGCGGGGGAACCGTACATTTTTCCGGGATAAAAAGTATCCTACGTCCTTCCCTGGGTCTTAAAGTATCTCGATACCCGATTTCAGCAATCTGTTCAGTGGTTTGGGCGTGAAGACGTAACAGACAGACACAATCGCATTAATAATATTAAATAGCTTTTCGCTAAGCCCGCGGCTTCGCTCACGTGGAATTCAAAAATTGAAAACTATACGATTTTTTTGAAAATGTGATGTTTTTAGAGCAAAAGTAGCCTTGTCACTCTTCTTCTTTCAGCTGTGTGAATGCCAAAAATCAAGCCGATTGGTTTCTTCGTTTAAGCCTAAAGGAAGGACAGACAAACGAAGTTATAAACAAACACACTTTCCCATTTATAATAATATAATAATATCTATGGACGCTTTACACCACGTTAGTCTGGTCCCGTGGTAAGTACCCGAGGGACTTGTGTTACAGGTACCAAACAACGGAAATCTATATATTAATACGC
>JAOTAV010084427.1:0-12105 GCA_026546445.1 Cyclargus thomasi | reverse complement strand
TGGTCCTGTGTTAGACAGATCCGGGACACCCCTCCCTAAGCGGCTGAAGGCAAATCGCAGGTGGTTTTAGTGAGTATAAGTCTCACATATTCCCGGGGCGTCTCGGCCTGAGGCGCACACCCAACCCGGGAAACCCATTATGGGTTTCCCCTGCGAAATCAAAAAAAAAAGGTTAGGCGATAGCTACTCGTATATGGAACTTTATTTGGAAGCGAAATGATCATTACCTTTGAAGGCGCCGGTCGACGGTCCAGCGACTCATTGTTATAATGACAACGGGACTCTGCTATTGTTTTATGAGGGTCTGTTGTATGATATTGATTCTACCGAGAACTGCGTGCGGTCGGCGGCGGGAAAAAACGCCCACCTGTACGAGTACGCAGAATGATTTTAAATTTTTATCATTCATACCGACGTGATTGTCACAGCAAACATCATCATTTGTTTTTTCTTTTTAATTTAAATGCTTTAGGTTTTGTTAGCCTCCCCCCCACACAGGCGGGTCGAAAATATCGCATCGTGATATCAGTTTGGCCGTTTGTCCACTGCCGTCAACGTCAACAAGATTATTTTGGACCGATGAAATGCAAGTTTATTATCTAGGCTATAAGTTTCATTTTCTAGCGACATTGATCTCGGGTCCATCAAAAATCAAAGTTAAAATCTTTTTAAATCAAAATCAGTACTTTAAGTACACTTTCTGAACGCCGAGACCACGGTGTGACTCCGGTTCGGGAACTAACTCGGCGAAAAGAACCGGCGTAAAAAACTCGCACGGATCCATAGTGGCATAGAGCAAAATGAACTTAAAGTCTATGTCATAAAGTGGCTTTTTATCAGGTCGAAATGTGACGGCGCGCGATGGACAAACGGCGTTAAGTTACACACTTAAGCGATAATGATAATAAAGCGCCTGTATGCTGTGCCTCTCATGCTTTAATTCAAGAAGTACTTAGTTATTACTAAATACAATTTATACTTTAAATGGTCCATAAAATATTCAATAAAAACTTATGTCCAGGGCCCGGATTAATATGAATTTACATGAATTATTTTATCGCTACAGATCGCAAAACTGTAAGTTTATTTTTCATATTTTTCCAAATTTTAAATATAAATTCATATTTCGCAAAATATCAATCAATTTATCCATATTTACAACAGTGTTCAATAGTTATCTGAAAATCCGGGCGAAACTAATCTTTTCTTTTTCCCCGCTCCCCGCCCCAGCCCTGAATTTTTTCTTCATATTTTAAAGTTTTAAACGAAAATACGACGTGAAGTGACAAAGTCGTAAATACATTTAAAAGATAAATTCCTTTATTATAGTTCGCACATTGGTTGCGTGTGTTAATTTTAATATTTTAGGATTATTATTATACATATTTATCCAGGCCCTACTTATGTCTTCAAAAATGGATCCATAAAGACAGGGTGATATAATAAAACGAAAACATGTTTGTTATGTTTGTTTATTTCATAAACAACTTACTTTATAACAAAGTGACAACATTTTTACAAGAAGACTTTAAATATATATAGTATATCTATCAAGTATAAACAACTATCTACAATTTAATACAACCTAATATCACAGTACATACATTATATTACAGTTAGGCACTTCAAGCGTAAGGAAGATCATAGAACTTGGTTTAAACCAAATTTATTGCAAAGTGAAAGCATATAAACTTAAAAAAAAGAAAATGAAAATAAATAAAAACAAACGATCTGAAATAAAATACAAAATAAAAAAATCGATACAAAAACAGTAAATACAAAATCGAAGATAGCATTAAAATGTATATGTAGTAACTTTTAGCATTGGGTTTAAAAACGTTGTACGGATTACACAACTTTTAAAAGGTAAAAGGTTGTTGAGATTGAGATCATTTTAAAAATGTAAATCAAAAAGTATGGATACTAAATATTTCAATGTACAATTATGATTGTATCGACCATTTCTATCCAAGAAAACAGAAATTAAAATTAACTCTGAACTAATAAGTCAAAACGCTTGGTATTTTTAACAATACACCACTCTCTTATCACGAATTCACGCTCACAGACATTCCATATTGTCTTCAAAATCTAAAGACTCATTTCGAATCACAACCGAAACTATTTTTGTTCTCAAAAGTATCTTTGAATAATGCTCAGCTATATTATGTTGAACGTAGCTCTTAGGCGCTTCTCGCACAATGGGTGTGCTACCTCGGGCAAAACTTAAAGTGGGGAAACAGGTAACAATGCAATGAGAGAAATCTGAAACAAATTATGTTATCGTTTAGTATATTATCTTACATTAAGAAAATACAGTTTATTCAAAACATAAAACGAAAGAAATGTTTATAACAACGCTCATATTAAAAGCAATTATTTATTATCTACATATTCTTATGTAGGTATTGAATCAAGGATTTTTTGAAACAAAAATAAATCAGCTAAACACAAAAGTTTATAAATTAAAAGCAGAAATAATACACTAACAATTTTTCGATATAAAACAAGTCCATTTTGTAAGGTGGGTTATTTTAGGAGGTCACCATAAATCGTTGGGATAGCCATTACGGTGCTGAGAATTTATTTTTAATATAGCGGAGCAATAAAAGTCATCAGATTCCCAAAAATTCCAGTCCATCCGATATTATTCTAACGTAGAGAAGTGTTAACTATCATTTTATTGCCATTGAAGGTGTAACTTACAATCTGTTAATTTATTGAGATGCGACAGAAGGCATTAGTTACATTTTAAGTTTAATCCCTTTGGCATTTGGTTATATTACAAAAAATGATCTTGATGAAATTCTTCTAATTTATATCACGGTAACACAAGGCCAGCGGTAACATTATTTCTCAACTTTCCACTTATCTTGCCTATTACTACCATCTACGATTACTATAACTGGGGGCTTAGACAAAAACTGAACGTTTTCGCTTCTTTGTAGTATAGCCAAACAAAATGTATGGAAATGACATAAGGCGTAACGAACGATTACGAACGATTGTCATTATGTTTAGCGATTTTACAAAGAAGCAAAAACGTTTTGGCTAATAAAATAATCTCTATACTGATAAAATATTGCTACAAAGATCAAAGACAAAAATCTTACCTTGTAGGATCATATCGGGTGTCGAACCCAGGAACACTGACGACATTCCACTCGTCATTAACTTTGGAGTAGCTGAAGGATATCTGATCCCGGAAGGTCTCCGGCATCAGCAGTTTCATTTGCTCTAGATGTGAGTGGAATTCCGGGACTAGCGTTAAATTCTTCTTCATTAGGTGCTCTAGAAATAATAAGCGTTGTCAGATCATAGGAACAATTGGCAACATTTTGATAAACTCTCAGTAATTAACAGGATTTTTTCAAAAAACATAGTACGGAAATATGTCATTATTTTCTTAAGGAAAAGGAAAACATATTTCTGATATGTCTTAAAATGACACTGAAATGAAATATTCATAACATTATTTCAATAGCGTAAGTAGAATTATCATGATGTCGAAGCGAGAGCCGGATCTCAACTTAAAAGGATATCAAAACTTAAACAATGTAAGTTAACAGCATCATAAATAAAAAGATAAGTGACGGCCATATAGAGAGGATATTAAAATATCTTGATTGTTCAACCCGTTTAGGATTCGGCCGTTAAGCTCACTTCTCAAGAAAATTTATGCTAATGGAAAATTTGTACAAAAATAAACTGTGTGGGCCTACATGTTAACTCATAATTTGGCGGTTATGATTAACGACAATATTATAAGATCTCATGTTATGAAGATATATCGATCCTTTTAACGGTTATCATCAATCAGATATGAAGTTGAACAAGTCTTATTGATGATAGTCAATGAGACTATACTATATGTCTCTCCAATAAGAATTAAATTGTAATAAAACATATCACCTATAACTCACCTATAATAAATCCCATAGAGACATCATCTGGTAGTCGTATTCCTTCACATATGCTGATAAATCTGCCGCCACTGCAAACATAAAGAAACGTCAAATCCAAGCAATAGATCCAAGACACTTTAACAATAATGATACTAATTATTATTACTGCCAAATATAATTCTCATTGTATTGCAGTAGTTACCTTGCAACAGACAACATTTTCAAGGCGAGACTTTTACTGACGCAGAAGCCGGCGCCACCAGTGGCGAACCAGAAGGAAAACATGAGCTGGAACAAAAAAGATGCTTAGAAATTAGATATGTACAGTTTTTAAAATATTGTGAAATTTTGTAATTTTGATTTCTAAAAATATTCTAAACTAGATGCTACATGTTTCAGTTCAATAAGATAAAGTTAAAAGTTTTACGATCGGCTTACGCAATGCAATTGGAATTTTTACTTCTTGCTACTTCATATGCGCTATTAATTATACAGTTCATCCATACCATTAGACATTAATACAACATTATCTTTTACTTTATACGGTATAAAGGGAACGATGAAAAGGAAAGAGTTATAAATAATATAATTAATATCTTTGAGATTTACTGTTACATACAGCAAGACATAACAATTACCTTGTTGGTGGGTTTCTTGAATATCTTGACAGGTTCATATATGCTGGTCCTGCCCAGGTACCAGTCCTCCAGGTGATTATACGTCTGCAGCACGTTGACGAGCCTGGGTACGTTCACGTAATTGTCGTCATCGAAGTGACAGAACCACCTGAAACAAATTTAGTGGTTAATCATCAGAGCTACCGGTTATGCGGTACTTTATACTTGGTGTAAACTATGTAAAATGTACTATTAGACTATTATTACGTTAAGGATATGGTTAAAACTTTTGTGGCTTAATTGATAATAATATTATGAATATAAACTTTTTAATAATTCTATTTTTTTAAGTTACATTGAACTGAATCAATTGATTAAAATAAACCAGAAAAAAGGTAAAGTGATTAAAGTTCAGTCTTTTAATAAGAGACACCTTAAAAACACATTCCATCACAAATCCCTGTAGGTGGCACCATAAAGTAACAGCAACAGATGTTACAAAAAATAAAGTAATAATTTAACATGAACTAGAAGACATTTAACATGACCTTAATATAACAATAAGTAATATTAACTCGTCCATCGAAAAAAATACTTTCATAGATTTGATACTAAGGAAATAAGCGAGTATATGCCAAACAAACAATTTGTTACAGAGCTACCAGAAATATATTGGACTGTCAGAGATCACTGCGATTTTAAAATGTTTTAGTGCTAAAGTTGCACAATCATTGCACATAAAAATATTGCAGTGTAATTATTATTATGTACCTTAAAGTAAAATGTAATAACACCTGCATGTAAGATTGGAGATATTGTAATTGCACCTTAGGATACTCCAGTGGCTAATAATTATTGGGTTGATATAATTTACTGACATTACCCGCCATGAACGGGAGATGCGTTTGCGCAATGCAAAGCCACAAATTGCAAGATGGCGGACGACAAGTGGCCGCCGTCATTAGGGTTGGTACTGATAGATATAGGCGTAATTAATACAATGAGGATTGGAAGCTATTAAAATTGGAGAAATTGCCAAGATATTTAATTAATCAGTAGTTTTTATCAAATTGAATTCTGAAAAAATCATGTTCTTTTCATATGCCAAACAAAATTAATTGTGTACCTTTTTTTTTTAAATTTACCAGTTTATTTCTTTTACAGATGTATCTTAAAGTTATTAATTAATTATTTTTACTTTCATAGCTCTCAGTATAAACTGTATATTAGCTAAATATGTAAATTCTTTAAATGGTTTATAAAAGTGTAGATCTAAGTTAATATTTAACCATAATAACGTCTATTAAACAGATATAGTAAATTAAATTTACCAACCCTGTGGACAATGTTAAATCATAAAATGGATCCAATTTCTGGATATCAAGTGGCGTGCTGTTTAAATATGGTACGTGTTCAGTGGACATTTTGTAGCTGATCAAGTTTTTGCACATAAATAATTTAATAAGTGGGATGAACTTAGCGATTATCAGATTATTTTAGGGCTCTTTTTTCGTTGAAATTAAAAAATATGAACTAGCTATTTGGAATTAAGTTATAAGTTGCAGATTGTAACGCCCGATAACCATAAAACTAAGTATATATTAATTATTAAGTACTGTTATGTTTGAAATGATACTTTTAAAGTTATCTTTTAATTTGTTTTCAAAGTTACATCTCATAATCCAAATTAAAATTGTAAACTTTAGCCATGAAACTGTAAGCTGTACATACCTCGAGGGACTAACTACCTGTGAAATCGCCTCAGTCATCTCAACCTGCCGGCTGCCGGGCCCTCAATGGGTTTTTTACAACCTCATAATCCCCGTACACAGCTAATGGTTTTAGGAGAGCACAACCAATATTATTTTAGGCGCAATCATATTCAGGCGACGCAAACATACTTTCGATATTTTTGTTTGGAATTTCTACATTTTTCCCAGATTTCCGAGGTGGGCGGCGGGCTCGTATCAAAGCTCTCGCGGTGGAGTGTTTCCCAAATATTATTTTGTACGTAAACGGTATTTAATTATGCATTTACTATTTACAAGTACTTCAAACGGTTCATTTTTACGTGAGTGTAACTTGGAAAAAACGACGACGGCTGGTACTGGATTCTATTTGAAGGACTCTAATTTTTATAAGAAATTTAATAATTTTAAAACATATTGTAACGTTTACGTCCGCCACTAATTTCATTATAATAATGCAGCTATTATCAGAAGTTGTAGCAACCTTTTTATTATAAATTAACAGAACATTCAAATTAATTGCAAATTAAGCATTGTTTCGAGTTCCCTGATTATTATTCGCGTTCGCAACAAAGTATGATCAACAAAAACCACACATCGCTCACAACTAACCCACACAATACCCAACCTTCATTATTTATACACCGGCTTCCAAAAACAGAAGTTAAGAGCATCTTGTTTTAACTTAAAACAAAAACGCACTTAGAGAACTTTCGACTTGTGTTTGTTTTTCTCAGTTTGTTTTTAATAATCTTGTGGGAAAGTGAGTTTACTCTTTGATTAAAAGTTTTTTAGTGGACTGATGAGTTATGGGGACTTTTGGTGACTCGATCGCAGCCTAATTTGCTTCCGTATCTTAATTTCATTTGCACTCTGTCTAACTCAACTATTGTTATCTTCTATTTTCGCTTTAGTTTGTACATGTTGTTGTACATTTACCTGTTATCAATATCATTATAATGTTAAATTCTATAGTTATGGGAGTTCTACACGGCTTGAACAAACATTCCGCAAAGGTGCACTTTGATGCAATCCAAATTGCACCCTCAGTTTATGGCGGAAGATTGAAAATAGCTCTACTCGATGGACACCATTTACAACATTAATATTTAAGATGCACCCTAAATTCAATCTTACGCCATGAACTAAGGGTGCAATTTTGATTGCATCAAGGTCGTGTTTGACAAACGGTTTGTGAAACACGATCATTTACAACATTAATATCTAAAATGCACCTTCAGTTAATAGCGTAAGATTAAAAATGCAATGCATCATCACTTTTGCGTGATGTTTGTTTACGACGTGTAGAAACCCCTTTAAAGTAAAATTGAACCTCCCTTGCAAATGTAACGAATATGTCAAAACATATGTTACATTTGTTATAACACAGAAATTACTTCGTGGAATCGAATTTTGTTATCACAGAAGTCTTTAAATTAAATTCGGTGTTTGTTTCATCTTCAACAAGTTTAGAAACAAAGTTTTTACGAAAAGTTTGTTCTTTGGTTAGGAAAAAGTTTGTGAATTATAATATACACGTCATGTTAGCTTTTTATCTTTTCTCTACTCCAACATAACTTTTTTTGATATCCGTCGAAATATTTATATTATGTTAACTTTGACTACCTTTTAAAAGGCTATATTAAAACTCTATGAAATAAAATCTCTCATACAAACTGAAGGATCGTTCGCAGTCGAAACAGAAGACATTTTATGAATTGTTCCATAAAAGTAATTATGAGTAATGTTCTTTTTGTTAATCGTTGGTTAAACGTTATAATTACACAAGTCCGCGTTGATACGCGTATAACAAATTAGGGTTTGATTACATTTTAATTGATGTAATGTATGATTTATGTATGAGATATAATAATAGTGACGTGGGAACATACATACACCTCGATGGGGCTTCTAGGAAATGAAATGTTTTTGGTTTGATTGAAGTTGAGTACATGATTACATACCTACAATTCTTGATTTTGTTGTATATTACGTATGTAAATTATATTGTACCTCACTGATTCGTTTGTACAAGAGAGAAGTTGATTCAAGCTGGATTATAGACGTGATAATTTGGACACGTTGAGCCAAACCCAGACAGATCAAAATGAAATGTAAGTTCGTCAACTGGCTCTGAATCAATTTAGCTATAATAGTCCGTTAGTCAAAAGAGAGTTGTAATAATAAAAATATAAGTAATATGAAGTACTTACTTCTTTCCGCTGTCGAGGAAGTGGTCATACTCCACCGACATTTTGCAACAAAGGTGTTTGCGCTGGTGTGACGCCGAGCAGTTCGTGTTTACCATGTGCCCGTCTGCAACAACACAAAAACATTAACAACCCTGTTTAATAGACCATAGAGTCTAAATTCCAGTAGCGGGATCGTTTCAAGGAGATTTGAAACTTTGACACCGAATGCATCCTCTTTTTATTGAAGTTGGGATTCTTTCGATATGAAGGGAGGATATGATGTTTGTTTTGATCCGGCGATATCACAACTTGGCTTATTACAAAGTTTTTCTCTTATTCGACACTTCGAAGTCATTATTTATGGACACCGAGTGGATTGCGAAAATATTTTAGGAATTCTTCTAGAGATTTCGTGAGAGAAGCATTTCGGACGATTTTCATACTTCGAATGAGACTTGTGTTGTATGAAGACTGTCCAGCCGAGATCTATTCACGGATTCCCTGGAGGATGAAGCAGCAAGTCATGTTCTACTAAGTTGGCTATCGCTGACCTAATCCGAGGTTTAAATACCTACAGTCTTAGGGCTTGTGTGGCAGAGTATGGTTCTTGTGAATCATACTCATTGATCTGACTGTACCAGCACTAGGAGCCCAGACAGTGCGTAGTGAGTAGTAACACAGAATAGGGAATATGCATTTTTAATTTTTTGTCTGAATAAATCTATCGCTGTTGAAAAATGATGTTGTTTATGTATAAAAACAGTTTTTTAATAAAATTAAAATAAGAGAGTTATGAGCATTCGGTTAGAGAGATCCGATATTGACTGTGACGTCAATGTCTATAAGCTGCATACAAAGTTCGTACTAAAATACGTTTTAAGAGAAAGAGATGGATAGAAAACTTTTTTTTTAAATTCAGTTAATATCTTACACATTTCTCAACAGAAATCTAAGATTTCTTGTCATTATGTATATCTTTTAGTTATGATAGCGGGTATCATAATAATTTGCATTAATTAAATTTTGTTTTATACGCATCTTCCCTATTCATAAGTGATATTTAAGTCGCGTTCTAGTTTGTTCTATAATACACACTATGATATGCTGTATGATCATGTATGGAGCGCTTAATTAACTTTCGAAGTATGAGACTCCCAGACTGTAGGCGTATATTTGTATTAAAAGATCCCATTCTATCGGATTAAAACAAGCTACGTGCCCAAAAACAGAACACCCAACTGCAGGGACCATTGCTATTTAACCATCGAGGTATGTATATTTCTAGAATTGCTATTTAAAGACCTTCATTTCGATACCCAACACGACCTAAATGGACGAAAAAAAATTTTGGAACCTCATAATTGTGACTTCTGAGTTCGCCATTTTGATTTTTCTAATTTCTTGATGTACACAGTCAAGACGAATCTAACGATACCTCACTCTATTTTTTTTATTCAAAGATATTTAAAACTTACTTGTTTGATTTTGGTGTTGCTGGTTGTCTGTGTCGGTGAAAAACCACGTCTGCAACAAGAAAAAATACATTAAAATGATGTAATAAAATAACCAATAAAGCTGTGTTAAAACATTCCTTAATTACAATCAAATTGTGAGTCGCTTGTAGAGGGCCGGAGTAGTACTCAAACAAATTTTTATGAAACATTAAATTGAAGTGTTTGCAAAATTGTGGGTCCTTCGTAGATAATTTGTTTGAGAAATAACATTTATACTTCATAATTGTTTCAATTCAAAACTTTTTGTTTTAGGTTAGATATTTATTTTACTTGTAACTAACTACGTTCACGTGAAACTTTATAAAATCCTGCAGTCGGGTTTTCTGTTATTGGACATTTAGCTTGATTTCTGATTAACTATAAGCCACTTATTAAAATGTTGAAGCAATGTTTAACTAGTCAAGGTTCGCTGTCCCTTTCTGGGAAATTGAAAACGTCACACGACAGTAAAGGACAGCGAACCTTGATTAGTTAAATATTTTTATGAAAGGGTGTTAGGAAAAAAGTCCTGGCTAATAATAAAAGAACAAAGATTTCTTGGCTAATACGCTTAACGTTAAAACGTTTTTTTAATGGCGAGGTAAGTTTAACTTATTAAAATTACGTATAACACACCCCGCCCGCTGGACCACATAATAATAATTAAAAAATTTAATAATAATTTCTATGGACGTTCCACACCACGAGAGTCTGGCCCCGTTGTAAGTAACTGAAGGACTTGTGTAACGGGTACCTACCAGATAACGGAAATATATTTAATACTTTTATACTATACACATATTTAAGATTTAATACACATCCACGACAGGGAACTTTGAAAAACTTTATTTTCGTCGGTGGGATTCGAACCCGCGACCCCCGGCGTGAGCTACCAAGGTGCTCAACCACTGCGCCACAGAGGTCGTCAAATATGAAAGCCATAAGGCGAGAAGAAATGACAAACGAACATACTGTCCCATATTTATAATATTGTATGAATAGTAAAGTCGTAACTCAGATAACCAAAAAGGAACAATATAGGAATAACCACAAAAAAGTTACTCCAAATAATGTTTTGCTGTTTTGTGTGATTTGTGGTTAGCTCCGGAAATATTTATCGAAACCACAATTTTGTTTACAAATAAAGATTATTGTAATTCGTTCAAACTTATACCTACCACGAATCTAAACAATAATATAAAGCCGAAGAGTTTGAACGCGTTTATCTCAGGAACTACTGGACGGAATTTAAAAAAGATTTAATGTTGGTAAGTCCTACTATCGAGAAATACTATAGGATATAAAACATCACGCTACGACCAATAACAGCCGAGCAGTAATAAAAAAAAAACTAGTAATATGATATTTTTAATACCGATAAATTTTGGTGATCTTATATAACGAGAGGTTAGCCTAAACGTTTTCGCTTTTCTGTACAATCCCCAGACAAAACATATGGAAATGACATAAGGCGTAACGAAGGCTTATGTCATTTTCATACATTTTTGTTAGAGATTCTACATAAAAACGTTTAGGTCTTAGCTAACCCCCACTTATCCTTTTTACTAGTTAAAATATTGATTCACCAGATAATAATATACAGTAGCATACCATTCCAACACCATCATTTTGACTTAAATAAAACAGTCTTACGAAAATGAAGAAAAAAAAATATTTCTCCATAGCGAAACTTTATTTGTGAGTGTTGGTTGATTTCGTTATATTTTGTAACTATCTATGTTTTATTCTACGCGTTATTATAAAATACGTGTCACTGCGAAGTCCGATCATAAAATGAAACAAGATCAGTGTTTTGTTATATACGGTCGTCGGAGTTCTAACACCACGTAAGTAAAAAGAGGCGAAACAATTCATTTTTCAGGAGAGCGAAACAATTCATTGAATTTTAAATATGAATATATAGAATAAATAAGATTTTACAATTAAAATATTGTACAAGTTTTTGTACATATATATGATGATACGTGTTCCTGATTAACTTAAACGATACGTTTTCCGATTTTCTGCAAAACGGCATCAAAATGACTAAATAGCCAAAATGTGACTTAGTGACGATTTACACTTAATTTAGTTAAGTTGCGAGTTAACTTGCACGATCGGCGAGTTTAGTTATTTTTGACGTTTGAACG
>JAOTAV010084416.1:0-12106 GCA_026546445.1 Cyclargus thomasi | reverse complement strand
AACTACTGGACGGATTTGAATAAATCTTTTTTTGTTTAATAGCTATTAGGTCTGGGCAACATATAAGATACTTTTTAACCCGAGAAAATGTAGAGTTCCAGCCTGATATACAAATTTTTGCGCAACGAAGTTGCGGATACCTACTAGTGTACCACTAGTTGGTGACTGCAACTTCGTTATTATATAAAAATTATATAAAATGTTTTAGGGCCAAAACATCTTATAATCAACATAATTAACATAACGAAAACATTGAAACTGTGCATCTTATTGTTATGTAACAATGTTTTAGGGCCTTAACATTATTATATAATATTATTAATTTTAAAAAAATATAATGATAAGAAACATCATTAATCACTGTATTATAATCCTTTAAAAATTAATCCCATCGCGAGATCGCACGAATTCTTTAATTTACATTCTGTCATAAAAATCTTGTAGCAAAAAAAACTAGCGTATTCCAATAATTTCCCAGCAGTAAATCTACCTCCTCCCTGGAGATTAGCTTCGGCGTTAAAGGAGAAAATTAAAAACGGCTCAACTTATAAATTATAAAGCGCGATGCATAATAACAAAGTCGGAACTATTGTTGCTAATGATTCAAAGCGGGTCACGGAATACCAGTAAGACGGGAGAAAATTGGACAGAATTTACAAAGGATAATAAGATTTACACATTATATAAAAATATTGTGAAATTAGAAGCGGCGTCGTTGAATTTTATGTAGCCATCACAAACTTGTGGTTATATTTATCTATAAATAGTACATAATTACTTTGGCATGTCTGCATGTATTGTAAATGGTATTATGTAGTTCTTACGTTTATTCGACTTCTTTTTAATTAGCGAGAATGCAGTGGTTCTCTTTTTTTCCGTATTTTGCAGTTAATGTGTGTCATTTAGGAGTGGATTTCAACAACAAGCATTTTTTTTTTCTAATTTTGGTTATCTTGAGTGGTTATCTTTAGAAAAAAAAGAATGATTTCCAGCCTTGCCGCGTAAAAAAGCGATTTGTGTAATTCACCCTTAAATTAGTTTTATGATGAAAATGTAGAAAAAACAAAGTTAATAAATAAAGTTAAATCTTATAATTTTATGAATAATATAATACAAATTACAAATACCTTACAGACTAACATACATATTTTAAGTATAAATGTATGTATGTTAGTGTGTAAGGTATTTGTAATATGGGCATATTTTGCCTGAAATAAATGGTAAATAAATAAAATAAATTAATAATAATATGATGTAAGATAAAACTCTCTCATAATTATATTTCATAATGATATGAATATTCATATGAACTAATATTATAAATGCAAAAGTTTGTGAGTTTTTTAGTGTATACGTTTGTTACTATTTCACGCTGAAACGGCTTAAACTGATTTTGATAAAATTTGGCATTAGGGCTAGCTGGTATACTGGATTAACACAAACTACTTTTAACGCGGGTAGCACTGCGGGGTACAGCTAGTTAAGTATAAATATCTCTTAATAGGTATCTTTTTAAAGGTTTTATCATTTTAAAAAATAAACATAAAAGTTTAAAGTTTTTGTAGCTTGAGCGGGACTTATGCTCTTCGGATGGCATTCCTTTCATATCGGGTTTTTCGTTTATCTTTTGCAGATTTATTTTCCAACGTTACAATATTGTATTTTCTGCTCGAACAATATCACAAGGGCCATAGGTCGATTTAATAAACTTTTTTATCTTTTTACTTTAAAACATGAATTAAATTCAACAATTTATAATATAAAGTATACAGCAGCAACATATACATAATACTTAAAGTTTACAGACATATTATGTATGTAGTTGTTATTTTACATTAATAATTACAATAGCTTTGTACATATTGTAGGGTATCTGAAGATGCTAATGATACCAATAATTATATTTTTTTGGCTTTGACCTAGCAGAAGTAAAACAAGGTATGTACAGTAACTAGTTTACCAGAGAGACAACATAAAAAATATTTACTCCCACAGAAGCATTTTATCGAAATAATAAGTTTCCTCTTCTATAAATGATAGAGGGTATCATTTAATGACTAATAATAATAACTCCCACAGCGGTGTCGGTGACTGTAGCCGGTTTCATAGAAACTAGACCTGTTACGCAGCAGTAATTTTATAGTACTCGAGTGTGTGCGCAGTACACAAGAGTACTCTCTTCCTTTGCTCTCATAACCTAGTGGAACGGATGATCGACACAGCTGGCGAGAGATCAGGCGCAGGACTGACTTTTGACATGCCCATCCGACGCATGGATCATCTTACTTGTCAGGTGATTAGCCTGGGTTGTCCTAACCAGACTTGGAAATAACATGTTACCAACTCGGGAATCGAACCCACGACCTCCGGGTAAAGAATCGATCTCTGTACCATTAGACCACGGAGGCTTTAAACGCTGACTTATAGTACATACAACATGGAAATCCGTTAATTATCGCAATTGACCGAAAAACAAATTTCCCCATAACCATAATAAGAAACTAGATGATGCCCGCAACTTCGTCGCACAAAATTCCCTTAACATTATTTAACGCGCCGGAACCGTACATTTTCCCGGGAAGTATCCTATGTCCTTCCCCGGGTCTCAAAGTATCTCCATACAAATTTCAGCACAATCTGTTCAGCGGGCGTGAAAAGGTGACATTCAGATATACAGACAAACAGACAGACTGACACACTTTCACATTTATAATATTAGTATGAAATTATGGATAATGTACATAATATTAATGTTTTCCTAGGACGTTTCGAGGCATATCCATACTTTAATTCTTGTTCATTTTAATAAAACTGAGTCACTCAACACGTGTGCTGCGCGACGGTACTTCATTAAATTGCTTCTTCACTCATGAAACTGACACTGCTTTTACACCGTTTTTCACTGTAACTTTATAAAAATAGTAATATTTTTATAAAGTTTATTTTTATATTATTATTTTCTTGCTCTACTTCACTTTTAAAACGAGTTTAAATATATTACATATAGAGAATAATCTAGAAAGAATATCTTTTCTTTGACTTGCCACGTTGGTATTACTAACGTTTCATAAATAATACAGGGTGTAACAAAAATAATTGATAATACTTTAGGCTGTGTATGGTTTGCTTATATAGAATTTACTAAAGCGCCCTGAAGAGATCGCCTATACGAATGTCAAAAAAAAAATCGCTTTCAGCACCGCTACATCCACAGTAAACACTTCATAAGGAACACATAAACATCCTAAAATATTACCACTTATTTTTGTTGCAATACCTAGAATTCCTTTAAGAACATCACTTCAAATCTAATCCGTTTTATGACTAAAGTTGAGAACGTAAATTTTATCTGTTGCTCGCCGCGATAATCAACACTTCAATTTATTTGTCTTTGATAATAAACACAATTTAACCGATGTAAATTTAATTATTTTCAACTCGAAAATCTAATTACGGCCGGGTTTCGTTATAAACATACGCTGGGAGTTCAGTACTTACTTCATTGTAAACAAAAACTACTTCAATTAAGGAAAATCAATTAGAAATGAAAAGACCTAGACTAAACACAAGGCACCGTTAATTAATTACATTTGGCAATTCCGAAGACGTTTAAATTACATTTCTTGGTGGTTTTGCATACATTTGTTTTGGAGCGATTAATAGATAAAACCAATATTAAGTTTATAATTTTAATATCAGAACTGCGATGATATGAGATATAAAGCTTACGATACATACGATTGTTTCCAACCGCTTTATAATATTACAGGTTTCATCAAAATATGATGAGCAGAATCTAGGACCACCCAATAGCAATAACACACTTCTGAACTTGCAAAAAATAATATATTAAGATATTAATAAAAATATCTCCATACCGATTTAATAACGTCCAACAAAAACTTTTTACACGTAAGATAAACGGAAGAAGATGATAAGGATAACAAATCTTCATATGGCGAAAGATATGACGTTTTAGCAGATTTCGCGCGAAAAAATTGCTTCACTCAGGAGAACCTTGTAAAAATAAAGACGGGGAAATGCAGTCTCCTTGTCTAGTCTTTTGAAAAATCGTGCAAATTATTACTATGGCGTGAACAAATGCCCCGCGACGTTTGCGTGAAATTTTTGCTTAAAGTTTTAAGCTTAAAATATAATGTCGACGATAGTATTTTACTTGCGAAATAACGATTTTATATTATTACAAATAATGACATAGATTTTCTTTTATGTTTCATTGCTTGGGACAACATGCCGACGACTTCGATGCGTACATATTCTGCTGTTGCATGTTTTTATAATTTCAACATAACGTAAGTTGCATTAATATAATCAATATCCTCAGCAAAGAAGCCTTCGTTCAGTAACAGATGATGTGTCTACTACTTTTTTTGACTGAATGTATTGCAAAGTATAATTGAGTTTAGGAGGTTTATATTTATCTTCGTCATAAACAATGCAGGTTACAAAGTTATTAAAAGGCACCAGTCATATCAACTAAACAGACGAATCGACCAAATAGTCACATTAGTGCGAGCATATCCGAACCCTTTGACGGATGTTAATTAAATTTGTCTTTACGTCCGCACGCCGCCATAATCCCGCCGTAGCCATGGTGACGGGCATAGACTTTTTTGGACATGTTGATTTATTCGCTTCGGTGATTTCGTATCTTAATTATGTTATCGACGGGCTCTAAGTGTACTGATGTAACACACAAAAAGCGGAAGCCGTTTTTGCATCAAAAGCCGTAAAAATTGAATTATCTATAAAATTCGTACGTTTATTTGTCAAAATTTTTCTAACCGATACCAATAAAAGCGGGGAGGTTCTATGTTCGGCTGTATAATTTTTTAGAATTTGGCTAAACCTTAAACATTTTTAGACACAATTTTTATAATTTTTGAAATCGGTGTCGACACGAAATTGGACATGGTACCGACTTCAAAATTATGAAGACTGTGTCCAAAAATAGTTGAGGTTTAGCCAAATTCTGAAAGAGGCCCTATTTAGTAACTACTGTTGTTTTATACTTTTCAGTTTATAGATTTTTTTTTGTCTTGGAAGTCGGTTTTTAATTTTTTGTTAAAAATAATTGGGTGACGCTTTTGTGTTTAGTAATAATAATAATGCTTTAATATGCTCAATCTGCTGCAATCATAAGTAATTTTACAATTAGAGGGGGATTTTCAAACGCTTTCTTCCAAACAACCGTTGGTGTATGTAGAGCTACAAATAAAGTTACGAAGTGAAATGATCGATCATTATAAGTTTTATAAAGATTTGTACTAAACAAAATATATCTGAAATGCTATTGCATTTTAGAATTTTGCGTGACTAGAAAGTGCTATAAGGTTATATTTAACCTTATAGCACTTTCTAGTTACGACTTACTTTTGTTAGAATAATGATTTTACGGCAATCGCATTACATTTCGAATTTTATGACCAAATACAATTTATCGAAAACATTTCATCACGCCAACATTTTAATAATATTGTGCTTCTTCATTGAGCGGTGATAAAAGTGATTGTTGTGTCCCTTATATCTTTTATTACGTTATGAAAATTGTACAAGTAATGAAGTGTATTGTACCGTACAATAGAGAATAAATTATAGTATCGACTTCGGACTCATGAGGAATGAAGTATTGTCCGATTTAACACGTATGTATAATGGGGGAAATCGAAAGAGAGCCATAATATGTCAATTTCATGTAAGTTGTGATCTGTCGGCTGAGTTTGACATATCCCGACCAAATTACTTAGATCCAAGATCTGTATCTTTTTGTACTTCGATCTGTATCTGATTGTACTTCGATATAATTTATGTAATACATTTATGTATTAAGGCTAAAACGTCAAATGTGGTTTTTGTAGAGTTGTAATAAAGTTCAACCAATGAATATCAATGTTTAAGGTTATTACTTTTGTTGAAGGACATAACCAGTAGGCCGATCAGTAACAAAGAAAACGCAACGCAAATTAACCCTTATGACACTTATAAATATTTTTTTATACAATACGATATAAGTAAACCTATAATGTCTAAGGAGGAATTATTATTTCTTGTCCTTATTAATTGCATATTAATCATTTTCTGTTAACAGGGGGAAATTCACGAAACTAAGAATATTGGCACATGTAAACCTCTTAACCGCATATTTTAAGATTGCAGTTAAACCTTTTTAAGATTTCAGTTACAATATTATACGATTTTACTTAGGAATTGTAATAACAAACGGCCGAATATACATCTTGTAATCGTATTAACGTGTCAGCAGAAATATAGCATCGTAAGTTATACTCATTTCCAAAAATACTTTAAAATCGTTCGCATTCGTAGCTCTTATCGGATAGCGTTAAGGTACATTTCTATTTTCAAGCTCATGGCATTAGGAACTAAAGTCCAACATGTCACACCGGACTGGACCTGTTCACTTGAAAATGAAACCAATTAAGCCTTTGGTCCATGTTATAATCGGTTCGGTCAACGCGAAACAAAAGTATGAGCAGAAATACGCTTGCGTCTTACTTTTGATGCTTCTTATTCAGATGTGATATACGAACATAATTGCGAACTTAAGTTATAACTCAGTGGTAATCTTTTAAAACCGAGGGTTGATTACATCTTGTAAAAAATTTGGATGGACTAACGGACAGACAGCGAGGTGTCTGTAATAGGGTACGGGTTCCTAGTCGTAGGTTGACTTTTTTAAATTATAATAATAATATCTATGGACGCTTTACACTATGTCAATCTGGTTACAAGGGACTTATGTTATGGGTCCCAGACAACGGAAATATTTTTAATACTTGTATTCTTTAAACATATTTAAGATTTTTATTATATGATACACATATTTAATACACAGACCCTGGAACATTAAAAAAATTTTTGTTCCGTCGGCTGGATTCTGCTATCAACGCGCTTACCAACTGAGCTACAGAGATTGAATGTATGCATACATTCATTTTAAGGCTTAGTTATAGAAACAGGTCAGTATTTAAGGTTATCAAAGAGATGAGATCAATGGTTGCCACAAAATAAATATATTTTCATTCTTTACGTGTTCAAATCGCTTTTCACTTTTGAATTGAATCCCATTTCTTTCTTTACGCTTACTTACGGTGACGTCCGCTTCCGATCGTTTTTCGTATCGATTCTCGACTCTCTCATTCACTGCAACTCCTATATGTATGATTCTTCCATTTTTACTTAAATATCACAAACCAGCTTTTACTAGAGGCTCTCCCCGTGTTAATATAGCGTAAGTTTGCTGTGAAATGTACACATTCTGACTTAATCTAACATTTGATGCAAATAGGAAAACAAAGAATTCATGTAAAAAACTCTTATTTACTTTTTTTTAAGATTGCTCAATAAATGTGTTGCCTGGGACAAGATTTTTAAATAAACGAATGGTTGCCCGAATACGTAAATGACATTCGCTAACATATTGGCGAATGTCGTTTATGTACTCGGGTCGGACTAGTCCAGAGGAGTGAAAACGTCTGGAACCATGTGCGAAATTTACCTAATACCTTGTTTTATGCTTCGAAATAGTATGTACGAATGATCGATTTAGTAAAGACAGATTCTAATAGCCGAAAATGCCTCTGGGTAACTATATAACAAACAATCGTCAGCCTTTGACTGACACCGTATATTTTCAATAATTTTTTAATGTAAACTTTCTCGTAACTAAGGTTGTTTTTTTAAAAATGCCAAATTTCTCAACACCTCTATCATTTTTCGCACACATACAGCGTTCATAATAGCCGTTCCTCCGGCTTCGTCAGAACGTGACCTGATACAGTATTCCACGATTTCCTGTTGCGAATTGAAAAAAAACCGAACAAAACAAACGAATTTCCGAAACCAAACAACTGTGGGGTTCAAAAATAACTTAGTGTGAAACAATACGGTCGTCACATGGCTCGCAATCCTATTAAATTAGTGTTTTGAATAGAACACTCGCGGTGGACAACCATTGTTTCCTGTTTGTAAACTAAATATTTTGCCGCTTTAATTTGAATATTCAAAACATTTTATGCCTAACCGTTTCGCAAAAAATGTGTCGTTTGGTTGTGGATGGAAAGAATATGCATCAACATCCTCATTGAATCATGGCTCAGATACCTAATCAGTGAAATTAACAAAAAAAAAAAAACAGGATTGACAATAGAGGGAAAATATCAACTTATTTGCACTATGGTTGCGAATGGTCGATCATGGGCGATAAAGTCCGAACGTAAATGCGAAAGTGTATTTGTCGGTCTATCAGACTATCTGAATGTTTGACTTGAAACGACTAACATGAAATCATAATATTCTAAATAAATGACGTAGGTCCGTCTACGGACTCTCTTTGAATTTCCTCCATTATACAAAAATAATTATGTGACATGTGTTCGATTCATAAACAATCAATGTGTTATGTATTGTTTTATAGATAAAGACCTTCGATCAAATATTATAAAGATCACAGTTGCTGTCTAAAAAGTGGCACCGGCAAAACCGCGCTTAAGCGCTATTCTGCTCCTAGTCGCTCCGTGACCGCGATTTTAGCTTTTGTACAGTTGTAAGCTTTAACACATTAATATAAGTTTTATTTTTTAATACATTTCAGTTCAATTTAAGTTCTTTTGTGTGAAATAGTCTTGATGCCATTAGTTTATTCAATTTCAAAGGGAAAAAATCTGTGCATTTTATTAATATTTGATCGAAGCTGAAGAAAATTACTATTCCAAATCACGCTGTGTTATAAATACCAAATTATAGCCATTGTGTGAAGGTCCAAATTAGTATAACCCCAATTAGGTAGTCTTCCTGATGATGATGATGATAGGTATTAAGGTCGCGGAAGCTCCAGTAATCCGCACATACAGGCGACAGGCACGTAAGGGCAACAGGATTCTTGGAGGATTGTTCCGTTTCTATTGTTCGCGAGCAATTATAGGCTCTATATGTCTATGCGTATGTACTAAATTCCTTTGCAACAATAGAAAATATTCGCTACGTCACATGTGCGTGACCATCTCTAGACTGTTACAGCTTTAAATGCGTTTGTTCAAGATTACAATCTGGGGGGTTTTATTATTAGACTAATTGTTTAATCGTCACACTACAAATGAAAAGTATATTTTAATATACATTTCTGCTTAACATCGTTACGGATACGTTCAATGATTTTTTTTTGTGGTGTAATATTCGTAGATGAAAAATACTTGTTTTTAAATAGACCAAAAAGGAATTTATCATAAGGCAATAATGATATCCTCTTATTTCTATAATAACAATATCTATGGACGCTTCACACGTCAGTCTGGACTCTGGTCCAGTGGTAAGTACCTGAAGCACTTGTGTTATGGGCACCAGACAACGGAAATATATTTAATAATTTTATACTAAACATATGTTAAAGATTTTCAATATATAATACGCATATGTAATACACATCCAAGGCCCAGGAACATTGAAAAACTTTTTGCTCCGTCAGCGGGATTCGAACCCACGACCTCCGCCTTAAGCTACCAACGCGCTTACCAACTGAGCTGCAGAGGTCTTCATATCACGGTAAGTTAATATTAAGTGTAAATATTTTATACAGGGTGTAAATAAGTAAGTAGTAAAAAAGGTTGTGTATGAGTCTCCCTAAATTTAATTGTGAAATCAGCAACGAGCAGAGAAAAAAAGTGATTTTTATAGGGCAAACTTTTTGGTTGGCCATAAAAATCATAAATTTCTCTTTTCGTTTTCAGCACTACTACTTTCACAGTGTACGAGTATGAGGGGCATACACAATTCCTAATATCTTTCTTATGTCACACCATGTATAATCTGTATTGCTAAAAATAACCATAGTGAATTGGGTACCCAGAGTAATTATAATTAAAAAGTAAACAAGAAATTCGATTCCAAATATAATAAGTTTTGGATATATTTCGATGAATTTGTCCTCCGCGAACGAGGAGGTAATGAGAAAAAAGGTAATTAAGGTAATTTATCACCGGCGACGTCAAAAGGTTGGGTCTTGTTAGACAAAGTTGCTGGTTTGTTTGAAGTCATTTGATGTTTATTAATGTGCATTTATGAATATTACTACCAGCCGACGGCTAACACGGCGCTAAAACCTAAGAGTTTCGAGTAAAAAGTAGCAGAAGATTCCGAAATATTTCTTGAGGCACTTTTTCTTTTTTTTATTCTTCGTTTTAAATTGATATCAATAAAAAATATTATATAGAAAAGAAAAGTATAGTGTATCAACTTAACTTGTAAGTTTCACTTTGAACACAAAACTCTTCAGCCATTTTCAAAAGGAAGCCATTTTTAAAAACCTCTGCTTCGGAAAAGGAACACGAAGCAGGCAACACAATATTCGCGAAAGATCGAAACGCAATCCCCATACATCTCGCTGTGGAAAAGTAATAATTGTCAACCGGTTTTTTCCTACCATATTTCACTAGCAGGGTTCCGAAAGTAATATTTTTCACCCGTGTCAATAGATGTACGGAGCTACGGAGTGGTCAGTAAGTAATGAGGGAGGTATGTAAACATATAGAGTGACGGCAGGCGCGGTCTAATTGATTGCAGACCACGCCTATAACGACCGACTTTCAATGAACTACAATCCCATATTAGTTTTACTGCAACGCGACTTTCATCTATGTTTGAATAATACTGGGCTTTATTGGGTCGCTGTTTGTACGGCTTTGTGAGGTCAAGTCCATAGGAAATACTCTAATGATTCCAAACTAGGCTGATTAAAACTGTAAAGTAGTAAAATCATACGACAGTAATTTTAGTAAATTTATCAATTTTGATAAAATTTGGCACGAAGAAAATGTAGAGTCTAAGGACAGAAACTACTATCAAAACTAGATAATAGATCTTTTTTATCCTGAAAAAAAAATCTCGGATTTGCGAAAAAAGTATATATAACTTATGAAAAACATAACATATTTAAAAATAATATGTTTCGAATACTTCCCTTTTCCTTCACTATTTAAGTTAGAGTAACTGTATTTGTACACTCATTTGGGCTTGCACTGAATGAAATTAATGTCTTAATCAGGCAAATTTATTCATTGCCCGAGCCACATTATTCATAGTGCATAGTACAATACTTACAGAGAACAAAAACTGAAACTGAATTCGTTTTCATGCAATTAATTTTATTTCATTCTTACGAACATAAATATGTAATTTATGTAACAAAAAAGTTATCAGCCTCATCAAAATTAACATTATATGTCTGTGTGTCTGTTTACATCTCTTTTATAACTAAACCGCTGAACTAATTTTGGTGAAATTTGTTATGGAGATATAAAATCTTTGTTTATTAAAATACTTTTATAATTATTGAAAAATTTGTGCGCAGCCCGACGAGCAACGATGGTCTCAAAAATATAAACTTCTCTTGATTAAAGTATTAGTAATTTTTTAAGTTTTAAAAGATAAAATCTCTTTTTTCAATACTAGGAAAATGTATAAATGTTAATTTAAGAATTAATATAAAAAGTCGCTAAACAACTTTTGCCAAGCTTTGTTATTATTAAAAAGTTACTCATAATGTAGCTGAATTTGTTAACATTTCATTAGAATAAGTTAAGTATATACATTATTATAGTATTTTTTATGATAATTAGGGGGCAAGCGAGCTGACGAAAAGCAACTGCCATCGCTTATGGACCGTTGCCCGCCTTTGTGAGGGAATGGGAATAGGGATAGGGAGATTAGGGAAGTTGGGCCATCGGTAAATTCACTCACTGAACGAAATACAGCACAACGCCGTTTCACGACAGTTTTCTGTAAAGCCGTGGCTCTCATGGCTCTCCCACGGCAATGAGTATCCATATTATGAACTTGAGATTGGAAAATGTCTCATTGGTACACGCCTCCACCGGGGTTTGAACCTGCACCTCTCG
Source organism: Cyclargus thomasi (assembly GCA_026546445.1). Classification (NCBI taxonomy): domain Eukaryota; kingdom Metazoa; phylum Arthropoda; class Insecta; order Lepidoptera; family Lycaenidae; genus Cyclargus; species Cyclargus thomasi. The sequence goes on along the minus strand of JAOTAV010084416.1, from coordinate 176 downwards.
AGTACGAACCAAAAGTTCTTACCCATTAGGCTACGGACGCTCATAAAGTTAAGGAAGGAAGCTCAAGTATAATATAACTAGCTTTTGCCAGCGACTTCGTTCGCGTGGACTTCAGGTTCGTCCCGTTTTCTAGTAATAAGTAAGAAATACGGTAACTAAGCACTGCAGAGCCCTAA
>JAOTAV010084405.1:0-12107 GCA_026546445.1 Cyclargus thomasi | reverse complement strand
GCTCAGGTACACAATATAAAGTAGTGCATCATTTCTACGCTAAGGCGGTACGAAGTTCGCCGGGTCAGCTAGTTTCAAATACAAATTTCAAAACATACCAATTATCATCATTATATATTTATTATGGCATGCATCGTTAATTATGGAATGATAAACAGTTGTGGATAATTATTAACAAGGAAGTATTTAAATCAAAAGCTAAAATATAATGAGAATGAAAAATCAGTAAATTCAAAAACCCTACGTCTGTAGGGTTAGTAATTTTAGTACGAATAGCATTCTCACAGTAGGATAATAATCAGGATATTCAATTAGACAATTGAATATCCTAATTTTTATCCTACTGTGAGAATGCTATTCGTATTACTACAGGTAACAATAAACGCACACCTAATTAAAAATAGTAAAAATCATACATATTTAGATACATTACATAATTATATTAATCGTAAATTATACACATATGAATAAATTGTATTTAATTATGAATCAAATTTATTGGGAAATAAAGCGCATTGAATAATTGAAAAGTTTCACAATAAGTCCATTGTTTTAATCTAGAGTAAGGATAAACTTAAACGATTGTTCTTACAAAGTCAGGAATACTGGGTATAGTAAATCATGAAGGTATACTATATCATAGTGTCTACGACATTAACTTGCACGTCAAAGCGAAATCAAAGACTACTCGGAAGCGACTTTATGGATCGACATTCGACTTACAAGAATGAAATATTCCAAGGGAATGCGCTTTGGTTTTTATTATAAGGCTAAATTGCATTTGACACAGCAAAAACCTTATGCAATTAAATACGCACTTGAAAATAATGGAACGATTTGTATGAAATTAATGAAAAATAAAATTAACATACGACTACTAAAATAAACCTGGCAATCGTTAGTGATTTATTTATTCGAACCCAAGTCTGTCAATACCTGGAGGTTGGCCAAGGAGTAGGTGGTTTAACCTAGTTTTACATGATTTGTTGCCCTACTCAAATTATTGCCAAAAGAATAACAAGAGGAGACTAACAAAAAAAAACCTTTGTCTATGTCATAGTGGGAGACATGTCGAGGCCAAATATTTTTTCAAATCAAAAAAGGAAAACCTAACTGTAAAATTGTTGTAAGAAATATGATATTTATTGTTCTTTTGGTAAATCTACTATCAGGGGTACATACATTCCGTTTACACGATGAAATGGTAATAAGGAGTGTAAATTTTATTTTGGTCGTCTCTGATTAGTTTAAGTAGCATTACTTTTGATCTGTCTGGGACCCTTTTTAAACGAACCAAATTCTTGACTTTCTAATCTATTTTTACTGCTTCTAATTATATGTATGTCATTAGAACTAAAGCAGTAAAATAGACTTGTAGATATGATGTGCTAGGCTAGTTACGAATGACGATGTCAAACTTTAATGATAAGAGCATTTTTTGTCGAATACTTCAACTTCCATAAAATGGTTTAAAAACGCTAAACTATTTTTTACATCAAACAACCCTAATATTATATTTTTACGAGCTTACAAGAATGCGTCTTAAGTCAAAACATCCTTTGCTATATTTATGGAAGACGATAAAATGCATGTTTTTACTAAGTAAGTAAGTAAGTTAAGACTTAAGAGTTTGGTTAATATTTTCAGGAAGTACATTTTTCCTATATTTAATTTGTAGAAAGTTATAACAATAATAATGAAAAATCAATATTTTCTCGTTTTCTGAAATCGATTACTATTAGCATAACCGTGCACCAACATTGCTATTTGCTACCCAAATAAAACCTTTCAGACGGGTAAAAATGGCGCCAGCGAGAAATGCAAAATGAATTGAACAATTTGAAATTAGAATGCAATTACTCTCAGCCGTCAATGATTTAAAATATTTTACTGAACGTCTAATTAATCTAATTGATTTGCTTCGTTTAGCGCCAATTGTTTTTGTTTTTTTCGGCTATTCCAATTAAAGAATGATTTGCACGATCAAGTGCTTGTAGGGGCTTATAGTGAAAAAAGAAATTGACAAAGGAATGTCACATTTGTAATCCGACAACTCACTAAAGACTAAAGAACTAACAAAGACATAAAATTATACTGACAGACAGTATTATGTAACGGTCATAAGAATGTCAGGTAACGTTAATAGCTGGTGTTACTTAAATATAGCAATTATAACAAGTAGCAAATGTCGCAAGATGGCAGATATCATTATCCAACAATAAACATGAGGTGTGGTCTGTTATCTCTACGGAGGATTCAGTGTTGTGAAATTTGTGAGATAATCTTGATAACAGAGAGATTAAAGCGCAGTAATTTTATGTTGATTCTAAACGCTAGTATTTTAACAACTAGACTCGTGCAGCGGCAGCGCAGCGACATAATGAAGAATATAAAAAAATAAACAATAATTCTAAAATTATGCAAAAAGAACGGAACGTATAAAAATTAAAAAAACAACGCAGTTACAGAAAGTTTTCTAAAGTTCTGATTAATTTAGATTCTAAGTAAGATTTATTTTTGTACGATTGTGAGCTTTAACTTATTAAGTTTTATTTTGAAATACACTTGATTTTGATTTAAGTTTTTTGGTGTCACGTGTCAGATAGTCTTGGTGCCATTATGTGCATCTTTTCTGTATTTAATCAAAGGATTTAAGATAATAGAAGCACAAAAGCTCTGCCTATTTGATAAAATGTTTTGTTTATGATCTTGATCCGATAGAAATTACGTCAATAAATTGTCATATGTTTATTGTTTCAGTTAATTACTACGAGAATCTTTATAATATGAAGATTTTATCAAACAAAGGCTACTAAGACCATGAATAAAATGTCAATTGTTAAAGCATATACGACAACGTGTTTATTATGGTTACACGTTTATATACGCCAGTTTATATCAACATTCGAAAATATATTGTGTAAACTGCAGAGATGAGAAAAAATTACAATTTTAAAGCGACATAAGAATTCTGCGAGCTTCTTTGTGATACAATCTAGACCAAATTGTACGATATGTAGAAAATGTTGCAGAGATGCGAGATCTGAGGCCAGAATAAATTGCTTTGCCAAAAGCAGATATACTTCGTATTGTAAACAATAAACATATGACAATTTATTGACGTAATTTCTATCTGATCAAGATCATAAACAAAACATTTTATCAAATAGGCAGAGCTTTTGTGCTTCTATTATCTTAAATCCTTTGATCAAATACAGAAAATATGCACATAATGGCACCAAGACTATCTGACACGTGACACCAAAAAACTTAAATCAAAATCAAGTGTATTGCAAAATAAAACTTAATAAGTTAAAGCTCACAATCGTACAAAAATAAAAATTACGATCTCGGAGCGACTAGGGGGGGAGAGACGGAAGGAGGAGAAGAAGCAGAAGAAGAAGAGGGAGGAGAAGAAGGAGACGAAGGAGGAGAAAAAGGAGAAGAAGGAGGAGGAGAAGGAGGAGGAGAAGAAGGAGGAGGAGTAGGAGGAGAGGAAGAAAAGTAATAATAATAATAACTATTATTATTAAATATATAAATATAATAGCGCACATAATATAATATTTTTTAAGATAACTATATTTATTAAATTTTTTCGCTTTACATTCAAAAATTTTGTTCTAATTACGGCCTTCGTACGCGAACATTCTATATTCACAAAATTTTTGCAGCACATAGGAGAAGTCTCACAGATGCGTTCAACACTATCGTTAGTAAAAAACGTGCATTATCACCTTACTGGAGGTAAACAACCTGATTCCCAAGGATATATCACTTGAAGGAGGCCGTCTGAATGCATTATTGACCTCTTAACGCAGGTTCAATTGAAATCGCAGTGCCCGATTGGAAATAGATTGAATGGGCTCTCTGTGCTTGATGGAACACAGCTGCATATATTAAAACCGCATTCGTTCAAACGAGCACTCAATTAGTTCTGCTACAGATAATACTCTTAACTTTATTAATACTTAAAAATCCACGTTTCTTTAACGTTCTACTATTGTGTGCCAGACAGCTGCACATGACCTCTATATTTGAATTTGATCACCGACTGCTTTCGTTCAAGATTTATGTACTTTTGACTTTAAAAATCTTTATGGCCATGTAAATCTTAAACCAAATTCAACCCCCAAGAACTCATTTTTCGAATGTTTATTCGATTCTCAAGGTTGTGCAATTCAATTATTTTTTATTTGAATATTATTTAAACTAATCTTCGCTCGCTTACAGGATCTTCGGATTTCTTAAATTGTTTGTAACGTTGGCGAACGCGGTAGACCTTAGTGAATTTCGCAAACTATTTTCACCATTTCGAATGTTGCAAAAGCTATTAACGCCTCCAGCAAGAAGGGACCAATCTATACTGCGATTGTATTATTTACCCCACGACACAAGGCAGGAACTAGGAAGCAATCTCTGCCGGAGACAAGCGGATATTGCAATATTGGGGTTTCTGTTATGGGCAGGGTCGTTTCTTCGGAAATCGTCCGGAAATAGACTTTTTCTTGGTTAATAAGTAACGATTTTCTGGATATTACTTTGTTAGATCATTTCTTTCAACTTTCGCTTGAATTTTGAGTATCCTAGGTTTTTAAATGATGGAGGTTAAATGTCGATTTTATTTGTGGAACTTTTCTTTGTCATGTTTACTCAATTCCTCTTTATCTTGACAGCCAGGAAGTCTCTTTAATATGTATTTATTGTTTGATAACATAAGACTTTAATGGTTTACGTGACAAATAAAAATGTACCCATCTATCATCTGTCTGCACCTACTTAAGGAGATTGACAATCGGATCGACTTAGTTTTTTGTTTTTTAACCGACGTTCAAAAAGAATAATATTTCTCAATTCGGCCGTAATCTGTATATTTGTACTTTTTTCTTTTTGTTTAACTTTAGTCCGAATTCTGAAGGCGGAAACAGTACCCACTTGTCCTTGACTCAACGTTTTGTTCGCTATTGCCAAAATGAGTAAAAAGTTTGTACAAAAACAGGCACAGGTTTTTAAAGTTTCAACCTAAGACGCAAATCATTAACCTACTCACTCTAATAGCTCTATACTGAAAATAATTGTTGTTTACATAATACAAGCTTGTGTTATATAAATATTGTCGTAAACTTAAAATTAAGTGGGTTCTTTTTTATTTCCGCATGAAATAAGATTTCAATTTCACGTGTGAATAAATTTTGTGGTTGATGTTTCACAATCTTAGGTTTATAAGTATAATATTGTATAAAAATCTTCCTCGTTACTGTTAGTTATTTTAAAATTCAATACAATAATCGTATTAAACCAAGCACTAGTACAAAATCCACGTGCATTAGAGCGTGATGGCTGACTTTTACATTCTCAATACATAATTATAATCAGATTTCATAACAATATCATGCACTTTTACCTTCATCGTTACCTTTGATAATACAAATTCTCTCTTCGTTTTCAATTTTAAAAAGTTTTTTCCCTCAACAAGAACTTCTTTATGCCAAAAAAATACTTATGTACATTATTTGGAAAGTATTTTTGGTTTACTTTCCGATAGTCTACATTCTACAATATCTAGCCTAAATCTTTGTCCATGAGGTTCAAACCCTTAGGCTCCGCTCTCACGTATCTTCAAATATCAAGCACGAAGTAAACAAAACTCAGACGGCCAAAAATCCCCTTTTTTTCTTAGCGGGCGGTCAATATTTTATTACAAGTTAAAGAGTCGTGTGCGAGTTATCTTTTTTTAACGTCAAATAAAACCACACCGCGTTTGTAACCGGGGAACATAAACACGTTTAGACTACTAACTGAGCATACTGAACGAAATGACGTGAACGACAGAAAAAAAATGTTTGCTACCACTCGCCTGTTGCATCGCAGTTGCTTTATTATCATTATGATCTCCAAGCTGCATTGTGCATGGCTACTTCATATCGAGGCAAGAAATTTAACATTTTACATAGACGTTTTTTTCGACGAATTTTACATAGACCTCTGTGGCTCAGTTGGTAAGCGCGTCGGTAGCTAAAGCCGAGGGTCGCAGGTTCGAATCCCGCCGACGGAGCGAAAGTTTTTAAATGTTCCTAGGTCTTGGATATGTATTACATATGTGTATCATATAATAAAAATCTTAAATATGTGTATAGTTTAAAAAGTATTAAATATATTTGCGTTGTCTGGTACCCGTAACACAAGTCCCTCCGGTACTTAGCACGGGACCAGACTGACGTGGTGTGAAGCGTACTATTAAGTAATAGCCGTATTTACGAAAAAATTAACCTACAAACAATACACTAGCCGACCTTGGATTTCATAGCCAGCCAAGAAACAAGAATACCTTACCCTAGTCAAACTTTTTTTGTTGGCATATGCATTTATGGAAGAATATTTAAATGATTTTGACATAAGAGCATCTTCCAAAAAACATTTGACACTTTCCTAATTCAATTGACAGCGACACTTGAACAACCAAACCGGTAGACTGGTCGGACCTCTTCCTCACCACGTGCGGTCCTAGCCAAATAATCCTGACATTTAAATGCGTCTTATACACACTTCAAATTCTTAAATTAAGTACTTGAGTTCGTTAAAAACTTGTTGTTGCACTTCTAGTAACTTTCCCATTAACATTAATTTATTCATTACTCTATTGTATAACTTAACAGTAACATTTGCTTTTTTGGTAGACATTAATTTAGTTGCAGTAGCTGTATATCATTTAATTAGTTACGTAGGTTTTTACCCAGCAACATGAATATTCTATGAATATTCTGAAACTGCATCCTGAGTGAGTTTATTTAGCTTGTGTTGTATCAACGCAAATGAAAAATATATTTTTTCATTCCTCGCCGACATGGCATGCGAATTCCAATTCAAATATTTTTTAAATGACGAACATTATGTTCGTGATTTAAAAAACGTTTGAATTTTAGTTACATCATTGATCATAAGTAATTAAAATTCAGCAAGACTGGAAGGTTGAATTATATTTTTTAACAAACCTGATGCGGTCGAGGCCAATTTTAATCAAAAGAAAACTAAATCTTGATTTGCAACATTGTTTATTGCATTTTGGATACAAATGAATGTACGTTATTATTTTTTTAATGTGTGCAGAGTAAGTCAGTGTCAACTGGTCTTCAAAATATATTCAATAAGCTTTCCGTATAAGAAAGGCCATGAATAAATTTAACCCTGCAACGAAATGAAATAGTGTAACCCGTGGCATATTTCATTTATTAATCTCCGTGTACACAACACACCCCACAATGATTCAACAAATGGGGCCCAGAAGACCCCTATATTAAAAACATAGACGCTTTTTCGTGCCATTCGTTATATTACTTTTTATGACATTTATAAGCAATGGTGTTTTATTGGGGTTGTAACCTTTCATATTTCTATTAGAATAAAGTATTTTTTTACCAACGCGACAAACCTCAAAGATTATTATAGTATTGTTTTCTTTGAGTAGGTATTCTTTTTTTTATATCGTAATTTACTTTTTCTAGCGGGCTTATCTCATGAAAATATGCTCAACATTATGATAGTGTCTCTAATAATTATTTTGAAATTAGCAAATGTGTGACGTAAATTGTACAAGAACAATGAGAGTGATGATAAGTCATTATCTCACTTTACTATGACTAACAAGTCAATATCTTTTATGTCTTGCATTTTTTGTGAAATGACTAACACCCCATGCTATGCAGTATGGATACTGCCTACTGATATTTTTCAAACAAAAATTGCAAAAAAAGCAAAGTAAAATTACACTATGCCATGTTGCGTATAGATATTTCTTGACATCTTTTTAGTAAGTGTTGACATTATATACGCAACGTGTAGACTTAGGATAATGCAGAAATTAGCACGTGACATTACACATGAACATGATAATATGTCAAACGTTTTCTTGGATTTTTATACCCCAGCGTGTCTAGACGGTTAGATAACATAGCGTTGGTATTAGGTGGTTAGGTTTATGAGACATCAGAGAGCAAAGTTTTTGTTAGCTGGTAACACTAGCTACCATTTTTTTTTAATGAAATTAGGGGGCGAGCGAGCAGACGGGATACCTGATGGAATGTAACAGTCGTCGCCTAAGGACACTTGCAACCTGAGAAGCATTGCTAATGTATTGCCGACTTTTTAATGAAGGGATATGGAAATGGGAAAAGGGATATGGAATATGGGATAATAGGGATACTTACAGTTCATTTTCATTCCTTATGAGGTAAATTTAAGAAAAAACCATTATAAGGTACATACTATTAAATTTTAGGAACAAAGCACTACGCATCGAGTATCATTGACCCAGCGACGTTAATTCTATGGTTAGAACAGGATATAGTTTCTTCTTGTTTAAGTGTGTTTACATTTTTATTTACAATACATTACTCGTTTAGTACATAATAAAACGGTTTGTTTTTAGTAAATAAACGCTGAGCATGCACGATAGCAATGACTCAAATCCTTGACCCATCATAGATATATTATATTGTGTTAACCTTCTTTATGTGTCGGTAAATAGACAATCACACGACATGTTACAGGTTATCTCGTTTATGTTATCGAAAAAAAAGATGAAACAGCGTCTATCGTCTACGCATTTATAATTTTTATGGTATTCGAATTCATTTTTGAAGTTTCTGAATCATTCAGGAATTTTAAAATTATATCTACCATATTTTTAGTGACGTATATATGCGTCCAGTTTAACAACATAATACAATACTAATATAGACACCGTTATACTCATCATTCACAGAGGTTCAGTCAACTTGTTACAAATTTTGTTTTCGTGTGAGTATTTCTACGAAAGATCACAGTAAACCACCCACCAAAAATCGACCTGACATCATCACTAATGTCTGAAATAAACTCATAAGAAACTGACATCCACAAGCTAGATTTATTAAATTTTCATTAAAAAGGATGACTAAAAATTTGATGTCAGTGTCTGTGCCTGTAAATAATTAGAAACTGTATCTTCGCTTCGGCATTTTGGTATAGCAGAAGTCTGATCAACACAAATATATTAAGCTTTTAACCGGATGGTCGTGTTTCTCAAACATTTTAGAAGTAGTTTATAATATTAGTCATTAAAAAGAAAAAACAATTGAAGAATACATTATGTTCTTAAGTTTTTATCGCAGACCGCGCTTGGAAAGGGTAATGTAACATTTATAAGGATGATAACGTAATCTTTACTTAAGAGAAATTAAACTTTACTTGTTGTGTGGGAGGCCGCTTTCTTTAAAGGTAAAATAAGTATCAATGAGAGATAAAAACCACAAAAGAACAGAACCGCGTAATTTTAAAGAACCACGTAAATTTAAAATTCAATCAAGAAACAAATAAAATTAGTAACATAATAACGAATTTTTAACTAACCAATGGCCAAAAGTAAAAACACATCAGCAGTTTACTGAAAAATTATTTTAGGGATATGATACCAGACAACGAACCCTTTATACTAAAGCTCTTGTAAATATTTTCAAGTTATAGATTTTAATTTAGATAATCCTCCAGCAGTGTCCGCAGCCGCGCAGCGCCCTAGGGAAATTATGACACTCAGGCGTATTTAAAGCGTAGCTTATAGACAGTAAACACCCTATACCATATTATTTACTTACATTTTATACAATACTAATGCCTTGTTTCAATGCTAAAGTAATATAAAAGTAATAATGCAAGTATTTAAATTAAAATCGTTCATCCATGACTTACAACTGTATGAATAGTAATACCAGTAATACTCGTATATTTAAAAAAAAATTCTAAATCTCCATTCAGAAACTTTCTAAATTGTATTTGCGGGAGTTTTCAGAAATGTCTCATTATGTGACATAACGAAATTTTGTTGTTTGTTTCACTATAATAATAGGTTATATCTCAGTAAAGTCCGGATCAAAGTTTTTGAACCTCTTTCATTCAGAAACCTTCCAAATAACATTAACGATAATTAAAACGTGGTTACGTTGTTTCCGAATTACATGGTAGGCATAGATGAAGAAACAGTCGGAAACTGTCGCTATTGTAAACAATGATTCGCCACACCGAAGTTCTCATGATAGATTTTTTTTTTAAATTACCAGCCACTTTAAAAAGAACTGTTTTTTTATGTGTTCTTCGTGTACTTACTTCTAATGGATTTTTTGCCACGACCGAATATGGTTTTTTTACAAAAGTTTTTTTGCATTTATGCTATATGAGTGATGTAAAGTGTATGTCTGTCTGTTACAGATGTTGCTGCAAATGGTAAGAAAATAATTTGAGTCCAGGGAATGCAGATATTGAAAATTTTATACAACATTCAGCGCGATACACGAGTTTTTCGGATCTCTTTTCCTGGCAAGTATAATGGTATTATGTAATACACGAATATTATTCATATCTCACACAGTGTGTATTTGATCGTAACGTTTACTATAACAATATTGCTCATCGCACGTATAACGTTACGTGTATTTACTGAACACTTGACCGCGAACAACCGTAGACTTTTTTTACGTAAGAGGAATTTCAAACAGCGGCTTAAAGTCAAATTTTCAGTATACTGTTCTTCTACCAATTTGTGGTTGACGGGTAACGAACAATTTTAAAACTCATATTTTTTTGTATAGACGGAGGGACGGAAGGACCGGGAAAATTATTTAAAAAAAAATATTGTGGATTATAATATTATGTAAAATGTGTACCTCGATTCATATTTTTTTGGATGATGAAGTAAGTTAAATAGATAATTTTAAAATAGACATTGTTAGGGAAAAATGTGTATTCAAAGTGAAAAAAAAAACAAGTTTTCATAACATCGGATAAACAGAGCCTGTGAGTTAAATTTTGATAAGATTCGATTAACTTTTTATACAAAACGTTGAATCACAGTTTGGAATTTTTGATTCGGATAAGATATTAATTATTTATAAACAAATTCATTGCCGATAAGAATAGCATTGTTTTCGAAAATGCAAGGAGTATCTCAACATTAATTACTCAAATAATAATCAGATGACAAAGATTAAATTTGATTAATTTCTAATAAATTTAACAATAAATTAATTTTAAAACTTAATATTAATTTCCGTCTCCTCTGATGATTTTATTATAAGGCTGGCCGCTTTCGTGGTCTAGTGGTACAGAGCTCGGCTCCTTACCCGGAGGTCGTGAGTTCGATTTCCGCGTTGAAAACATGTTATTTCCAAGTTTGGTTAGGTCAATACAGGCTGATCAACTGATTGTCTGTCAAGTAAGATGATCCATTCGTCTGATGGGCATGTGAAAAGTCGGTCATGCGACTTTTCACATGCCCATCAGACGAGAGATCAGTCTCTCGCCACTCGTGTCAGTCATCCGTCCCACTGGGTTATGAGAGTAAAGGAATAGAGAGTGCTCTTGTCTACTGCGCACACACTGGGGCACAATAAAATTACTCCTGCGTATCAGGCCTAGTTTCTATGAAACCGGCCACCGTCACCGAAGCCGACGTGAGAGTTATTATTAAAATAAGACTGGCCGCATACACCACGTATACACTAATGTGTATTTATTATAAAATCGAATACGGAAAATATGTGCGTGTAATCACACACATATTTTCAAATGGAAATACCACATTAGGATAACCAACAATTTAAACGTGCGTTTGCGGTCAGTCTAATTTAAACAGTACCGATTCACCAATTATTAAACGGTGTAATATGCAAACATTAAGTTGGTCATGTACCTACACGCGACGTTTTGCATAATTGATTCTAGTTATGCAAACAGGAACCAACCTACACAGTGACAGGTCCGAGAAAACAGCCATTTTCATATTTTTCAGTTTTCCTACAATTTAAATGTTTTATTATATTTTCGTTTTTTTTAATAAACTTTATTTAAGTTTGTAAATATAATGCTATATAGTATATTCTATGTATACAAATATAATTTTAATTGAAAAATCCTCATGAAAATAATATTAAACAAAATTAAAAAAAACTGTTTTGTTAATGAAAATATTTTGTTCTAAGAAAATTGTCAGATTAGTGTGTGATCTTTACCCCCCTTATTCATAAAAAATATTTAAACAGTGTTTAACTAATCAAGATTCACAGTCCTATTCTGGAATA
>JAOTAV010084394.1:0-12108 GCA_026546445.1 Cyclargus thomasi | reverse complement strand
CTCTTCTCCTTTAACACTTTCTTCATTGTTTTTTTCTTCTTTAGTTTTTTCTTCATTATTTTTTTCTTCTTCTTTAACACTCTCTTCTTTAACCTTCTTTTCTTCATTATTCTTCTTTTCTTGTTTAATTCTTTCTTCTTCTAATTTTTCTTTTACTTCTAATTCTGCTTCTTTATAAATCATTAATATTCTTTCCTTCCTAAAATAATCATAATTATCTAAATTATATATATTTAATATTTCATTCTTGTTTAATTCATTAGTTAATTTATAAACACCTTTAATAAAGAAATCTTTCTTTAATAAATTACACTTCTCTTTATATTCATTAATAAAATTAGACATATCTTGATTAGTTTTGTTAATAAAATCATTTACTTCTGTTAATTGGTTAATAAATGATTTTTCTAATTCTTCCATTTCTTTAACACTTTCTGGCATTTCTTTAACCATTAATTCATTTATTAATTCATTTATTTTATTTTGATTTATTTTTATTTTTTTATTTTCTTTTATTTTTAAAAGAATATTTTCTAAATTTACTTTTTTTTCTTTAATTTTTCTTATTTCTTCTTCTTCTAAGAAAAACTTTTTTTCTTCTTCTTTTATTTTAAAAAGTTCTTCTTCTGAAAGAGTGTTTTTTATTATTAAATTATTATTTTGTAATAAACCATTTTTATCAATTAAGAAAGTTTCTTCTTCTTTTATAAAACAATGTCCTACGTATTCTTCTAAATTATTAAAAATAAAATACACTTTGTATGACTTATTTTCTTTTTTTACGGTTGTTTCTGAATTATAAAAAGGATTTTCAAATAAAATTATTTCTTCTTCTTCATTCTTAAGCAAATACTTTCCTTGTATTTTATCATACAAATTCATTCTCTTTTTTTCTGCTAAAAATGATGCATAACAATTACCATAAGAGACTGAGTCAAAGAAATTCAATGCTTTACCATAATTGAATTCTGATAAAATTGTCTTTATAGGATAAAATAATGAATTACCACCTGTCACTTCTATCACTTCACTTTGGTTTTCTTCTATAAATTTGTTAAGAGTGTCTTTTATCAAATTTACTTCTTTACTTAACAATTCATCAATCACTTTTCTTTCTATTGTCACTTCGTAAGTTTCATCTCTTATTTCTAATTCATGCTTAAAACTTTCAAAGGAATTTAATTGCTCTTTTAATTTGTCAATGTTGTTAAAAATTATTTGCTTAGCAAAGGAAGAAGTTTCTTTTATTTCATTGGCTATAAAATTTATTATTTTTTCATCAAAAATGCATGAACCAAAAGGAATTTCAACAAAATTTTCTAAAAACAAACTTTTTTCTTTGTAAACAAATTTACCAAAAGAAGTTTGTGAATAACCAAAGTCAAGTAAAATAAACTCATTTACCTCTCTTTTTAAGTAAAAATTAAGACCTAAAGAGAAGAGTTGTGAGTAAAGAGATGATACATTCCTTCTATTAAGCTGTATAAGTGTTCTTCTTTTAGTGTCTGAGTAATTGAAAGGTACTGCGTAAGAAAATGAACATCCTGGATAGTTTATGCATAACCTATCCAAGAAACAAATAAACATATTTAAATCTGTTAAATTAGAAAGAGGATGGTTAGATCTAACAGCTATGCTCTTTCGATTATCTTTTCTTATTTGGTTACCGAATGCTCTAGGCATAGTCTTATCAAATACAGTTGGGATAACGTGTTTGTTTATTGGGTCTGTGATGTATTTTCCATCTGAACAAAAGAGTGAAACTGTTTTATTTCCTAAATCTATTCCTATTACTGCCATGCATAAACTAAAAAGAAATTTTATAAAGTTTGGTTTTTCTAGAAATTTCTATTAAAAAATAAAATAAATTAAATAATAAAAATAATTTGTTGGATTTATTTTAAATGACATGCTGTAATTTACAATAATTTTTATTAATAATTGTCATTTTATCATTTATTATATTTAAATTACCAGATGAATTGTTTTGAAATAACTTTTATATTAAGTATTCTTTTTTATATTTACTCCTGTCAAAAAAATATATTAAAATAATTAAAAAATTTTTTGGTCAAATATTATCGTACGCGTCAATAATTTAGTTAAATTTCTTACCATGTTTCTCTAATATCTTACAAACCATGCGATATTTAAAAAGCCTGTAGCATTATTTATATGTTTAATAGATAGGTTTAAGTTTTCAAACTGCATAGGATAAACCAAAGATTTACGCTTATAAAATAAATTTCGATTGGTTAAAAAAAAGATGAATAGAATGTAAAATTATTATTTCAACTCCTGATCTATGTATATTGGCAATATCTTCCGCGTGATGATATAATCTCACTCATATTGAATGCCTATTTCTTCATTAACTGTCCTTTCAGATAAAGTATTTATTAAATTTCTTAGAATTCAAAAAAAGGATTGGAATTATGAGAAGCATGTGAGATCTTAAAATAAAAATCCTTATGTGTTTATATACGCATAAAAATAAAGTTTTTAGAATTTCAAATATGTCTTTTGATAGGAGGCTTGCTTTTGGTACACTCTCATAATTTTTCATTAACAAAAATTTTGCTTCATTGATAGAAAAAAGCACCAACAGAGTTCAATCTTAGTAATTATTAAAAATTAATAAATAATCGTACCGAGAATTAAAGCATTGTGTTGGAGAACAGTAATTAAGACAAACTTACCTGTCAACAATGACTTTAATCTCATTATATGTTCTTGATCTGAAGAACATATAAAGGATAAATAATGACATAAAATAAATAAAATGGTTTTTAAGAATGTTTATAGTTAGAACATTTTATTAGAAGATAATCTTAGTAATAAACATTGAATGTGTTTATCCTTTTAGGAAAAGAAATTAACTTTTTGAAGCTGAAGCTCAGCTTCTACATAGCCCTGTAAATAATGGATATATTGATATTAATAAATTCCTCTTTTTAAACTTTTTTAAGCTCATTTAGGCCAATGTTATAGTTTTAGCTGGTAATTTCGTTAAAAAATTTTCAGTTTTTTTGATACAACCAGAATTTTTAACCACCTTCTTTTTCTGGATTTATTAGCCCTGTCGTAATATATTTTTTATTATGTTATTTATAGCTGTCCTTCGTTTAAATTACAGTAATGTTTTAAAGCAAATTGCAATTTTCCTTTGTTATACACCTTATGATCATTTTTTTATTCTTGTGACACGTTGAATTTTTAATTTTAATATTTTTTGACGAAAATAAATTCCTATTTTTTTGAGATAATAAATGAAAAGAATAAATGAAAAATAATTTATCAAATTATTTGACTAAAATAAATGAAAAAACACCTTAATTTTTACAACTCTTTAAGATAAAAAAAATATTTTTAAAAATATGTAAAATATCACTAAAAAAATAATTAAATTGTTGTTAATTTATAAAAAAATACATTTGGTTGAGGTTTTTATTTTTGAACAAAATATATATAAGTTCTCTTAATCAATTTATTATAATTTTAGCGTCCATGCTCATTTTATTTGTTTTCCATTTTTTGATGAAAAAATGAATATAAAACCCTTCGTGTATATTTCAATAAATGCGACACACAGCACTTTTAAATTTAAAAACTTTGATATCTCATTTAAGCAGAATAAACAATTATTTACTATCATTGATTCTGAAAACTCAAATAAATCTTTAATCTTGATAAAATATTTTTCTGCAAAATACAATAAACAAAGCAAATACTTTTGCAGTGTTTACAATTTCTAGATATTAAATGTTTCATCAAGATTAACTTTTATTCAAAATTAATTATTTCTTAGTTAAATTATTTGCTCAATGTTTTTCAGCATACAAAATTGTTTTAAATCTTTTTACTTTGTTACCTTCCACGAGTAAACCCTTATAATTTATAGTTTATCTTCAATATTGTCTTCTTTGGACTAATATTTGTAAGAAAAATTAAAAAAGACCTAGCATATTTTAATATATCACATTTTTAGTTAGAAATCAGTGCTCTTTTGTTCAATTCTAAAAGAATTTCATTACAACCTTCATAAATTTTTTAAAATTATTTTTAAAAAGTCATGTTATTTAAAATATAATTATTTTAAATAATTTTCATTAGATCTTTATAAAGCATCAACTTCTTATTATAGATTACCTATACTTAAAGCTACAAATCAATAAGTATCTAAGTTCGTTGAGCTTGAAGCTGAGATAATGTATCAGAAGACAAATTTTTCTGATTATGTTTTAAGAGCAGTTCTTTTCTGTCAAAATATTTTATACAATTTGTTTCTCGAGATCGTTAAATAATGGTTTATCAATCATAGAAGAACTGTTTGTGTCTGTCTGAGAGATATTTGTTATTTCATTAGATAATTCTACTTTTTTATCCTTAGTTGAAGGTGTTGTTTCATTTATTTAGTAAACTTTTTACATGCAAAAAGAAAAATCCTTTTCTGTTATCTAAATATTTTTTTACTAATGGAGATATTTTTAAGTTTTTCTTTGACAATTTCTTACTTAGATTCTATTTAAAAAAATACTATTGTTTTATGAAAAGATTTGTTTTTTTAGTAAAATTAGTGCTTTTTCATACTAAATGTTTCTTTCTTTGGTGTATCAATAAAGTCAATTACAAAATTATACTGTTTTTATTTATTAACAAGAAAATCATCTGCTTAAAATAAATAATTACCTTGGTTTAGGAATTCAAAACTTGGATCTTCAACAACTTAAGAAATTCCAGATTCTATTGAATAAGTGTATTTTGAAACATTGTCTCTTAATTCTCTTAGTCAACGTTTGAAAGATCATCAGAACTATCTGACCAACCAGAATCACTTTGATCAGTTGTGCTAGTATCAGATGATAAAGAACTATTCTCATCTTCATTATCGTCGTGATAATTTTTAAAGCCATGAACAATCAACGCTGATAAAGCTACGCCAATTATAAAAATTATTTTTTTGTTTTTAAAAATATTCTCTAACATAATTACTTAATGAAAAAATTTTTTTTAGAAATGACTATTTACTTTTTAAGGTTAATTATTAAGGAGATGTTTTTAATTTTTATGATTCATTTTTTTACCAATAATCAGGAACAAAGAACAAAAGTAAATTAACGAAATAAAATTTAAAGAAAAGATATATGATTTTCTGTTTTAAATATATTATTTTGTTTTCGTATAGACTATTATTAAATACTAGAAGTGTATTTTTATACTTAACTTAATCAGGATATTGTTTTCCTATTTTACTTTCTTTTGCTTAAAAACATAAAAAAAAATTATTTTTCCTAAATCTTTTAATTGAACTGTTGTGTAATTTCGGCTCCTTAAAGTAAAATTTTACAGGTGTGAACTAAAAGAACAATAGCGCTACTTTCTTTTTTACACCACCTAATAATATAATATTTCTTTTCTTTAAAGACGGAAAATTAAAGTAAAACACAAAAATTCAAAATGTTATTGTAAAAACTCTTCGTATATTTTACAAAAATAGTATAAAAAATGTATAAAGAAAAATTACTATAATAAAAATGGTTGAATTTATTCACAAAATAAACAAATTATTAAGCATGGTAGCAGTATACAAACAATTTCATTACATCACATACCTTAAGGTCTAATTATCTTAAAATACTATAATGATATTGCAAGAATGGAAATTATGTGTCTGATTGGTTTACTTTAACAAGAAATAAATAATGAAAAAGATTACTAAATTATCAAAAATGTTAAATTAATGAAATTTGTAAAAAATATTGAAAAGTTTTTAAAAGTTAAGGATTTAAATTAAATTTTACCAAAATCTATTTTTCATAATTCGGGGGTATTTGAAATTTTGGTACAGAAGTTAAAAGCTTTTAAAAAACATCCTTTTCTGCAAAAATGGGATTTAAAATATAAATATATATCAAAAATTCCAGATTCTTGTAACAAACTGGTGTTTATTAGTTTAAAAATCTCGTTATTTTAGGTAAAGATTAGAAAGAATTTTATTATAAATAGATTTTATTTGAAAGAACATTTAAAAGTTTTTCTATAATCTTTTTTATCAAGAAAAAATAAATTGTTCAAAAATTTTTTAATCCGTCTCTTGTTAAAAAAATATCATAAATTTAGAAACATAAAAACATAATAACACTTTATAAGCCTAGGAAATATATTTATAAAAATAACCATAAAACATTTTTGTTTAATTTTAAGTCTATTTTCATAAAAAGAAATTCTTTAAATTTTTATTGGTTTTTTATTTAAGGCTTTTATTCAATCTATAAACTACGTGGCCATATTCAAGAATTTTATTAGAAAAGAGAGAGATACAAGAATTAATTTTGAGAATTATATCAAAAATTTAATTTTAGAGGATATTTAAAATTAAAAGCGTTAAATTCCTTATTTACATATTAGAGCTACTAGTTTAGTAAAAATAATATTGTTTTTTTTATAAAGAAAATTTATTAAAGTAAAATTCATATAATAAAATAAGCAGGTCGCTGTTATTTCTAAATCAACGCCTGTTTTAAAATTTATTTTTAACTTAAACGTAAAATAATTGAAAAACGTAAAAAATTAAATGGTAAAAGTAATAAAATCACTAGTTATTTATTTTTTTCCTTTTCATATACGAGTATACAAGGAAAAGGTGCACTCGATGGAACATTAGTAATCTCTTTTACCAATTTATTATCCGAATAACGCATCCATTTCACACCATTTCCTTCTTTTTTCTTATGAAAATAATTATAATGACCGCTATTAGCATCTGACCCCATATGAACAGCTGCCCCTTTTAAGGTATACACTTCAGTATTTGGCGTTCCCGATATATTAATAACTGCTTTGTAATGATTAGCATTACTAATTTCAAAAACATCTTGAATATGTTTAACAACATTACCCTCTGTTTCCAAAGTAATTATATAAATAAGAATTTCAGGGGTTTGATGTACTTCTTTTAAAGGAAAAAGTTCATTGGTTTCTATTGTAACAACAGAAAGATCATTTTCCTTTCTGATGCCATGAGTCCCTTTATCAGAAATATATGGCGTAAGTTCTGGTTTATTATTTTCTATATTGTGTAAGACGAAACAAAATTTTCTGACCCAATCATTATCTTGTAATTTTCCTTGTTTTAATAAATTTTCGCTAATCCGATCAAAAAGCACTGCTAAAAATTCTGACGCATCATTTTGGCGGCCTGAAATTATTTCACTAGACTTTAAATCGGAAATGATTTTATCAAAATCATCATAAAAATCCGAGAACGCTTTATTTGGTTTATGAATATCTCTGATTATACTTACAATATTTTCTTTTGATACGTAGTCTATGCTTTCAAAACAATTGATTTCATCTGTGAATAAGCCCAATGAAGAAGCCATAAAACAGTAGTTTCCTTTCAATGGTTTTGTCGGCTGGTTACTTTGAACAATGGCTAAGTTACTCTTCTTTATATGCATTATTCCTATTACTAAAAAAGCTATAGCTATAGTTAATATGATGAATAATATTACAACATTCCTTAAGCTGTTTGTAGATGACATGGAAAAATATTAAAATTTTTTAAAAAATGCTTTTTTGATTTTCAAAATAAAATAAGGAAGTAATTAAAGGGGAAATGGATGTATTACTTAAACTGTATTATTAATAAAATTTTTGAAAAATCTAATTAACACAATTTAACTTTTTCGGCAAATTAAAATATTTAAGTGATTTAAAAAATTTTTATCTCTGAAATAAAAATATGAATCAATTTTATAAAATAAAAAAAATAATTTAATTAAAATTAACCATAATAAAAATAATCAATAATTTGCTTATTTAAAGAATTGTTATAAAAGTGTATTTTAACATTTTTGTGCAACATAAAATTTGATTTTTTTATAATTTTGAACTGATATAAAAGAAGGAATTTCAATTGATTTAAATTTATTCTTTTATTTTATTATAAATCTTTGAAATAAAAAAATTTTTTTAAATAGCCTTTTGTAATGAAAGATTAAAAGTTATAATAAAAATTTTTTACAAAACATACTTAAAATTTAATTAATATTGAAACTACCATTTGCTGCTCTTAGCTTAAATTATTTAAAGTTTTTTAAAATTTTGTGTGATTTAATGTTTTTTTATAAAAATAAATATTATTTTATTGGTTATTATAATGTAATAGTAATATGTTTGCCTTAAAGAGAATAATTTAATATACTATTTTAGTAGTTTATTATTCAATTAATTTACTCTTATGAAAAAAGATGTAAGTTTAGCAAAAAAAGTAAAGACATAATGATTAATAGTTATAAAGATTAGCATTAAAAAATACATCATAAACATGTTTTTATAAAAAAACAATTTTCTTTTTTTCGATAAAAGAAATTAAAACATTTTAAAAGTAACTTTTATTTATTGATTCTTCTTCTCATGTAGTTTCTTAGAAGGGGTTTGATTTTTTTTATTTGTGTAATGTTCTTTTTGACATCTTTATTTGATGTCGAAATACGAAACAGGCAAGACATTTATATGAATAAAAAAACGTCTAGAACATTACGAAAAGTACAAATAGAAAAAAAAATAAAATAAACACAACAGTTTACAACAATCTTTTAAATAAAATTTGTACAAAATCATTATTTGTAAAATTTATTAAAGATAAGTTTATCGTACAGGGCATTTTGAAATTAATATGTTGTTTTTTAATTCAAAAAATCAAGTAAATTGAGTTTTTGCTAATTTTTTGACGCGATTTTTATATAAGTGTTATTGTTTGATTATAGAGTTTTTATTGCTAAGCTGTTTTGTTATTTGTAATTAAAAATGCATATAATTTTAAAATTCTTAACATATTCTAAAAATTATCCAATGGTTTTTAAAAGTTATTAACACGTTTTTCTAAAAAGCGTATTAAAGAATTTAATTATTTTATAAAAAATTTTAATTTGCGACCATAAATAGTCTTCAAAATTAAATATTACTAGTAATGATTTTGAAGACTATGTATGATCACAATTTATATATAATTCATAAAATAATTAAGTAAAAACTTCGAAATTATTGTCGAGGTTAATTGTTTTTCAAATTTACATTAGTAAGAAAAAATATCTTAAAAACTTTAAAATAGTTTTTTTTCTAATTTTTACAATGTAGGATATCTAGAATAAAATATTTGATAAAATAATTAAATTAATAAAAAAACTGAGGTTCTATAGTAGACGACATTGTTAACAAATAATTTTAATAAATAATAATTATTATTATTATTAACTTAACTAAATAATTGTTCGAGTTGATGAAAATTTATATTATTAGTATAGTAAATATGAAAATTGTAAATTTACAATTTATTTAAATTTTGTTATTATTTTCTTTCGTTTTCAATTTATCTCCTATATCATCTTCCTCAAAGTACAAAACTTCAATCTTTATTATTTGAAATATGTAGAATATTCTAAGATAGTTTGGACTATTTAATGTTTATTTAAATTAGATTCCCGAAAATAAAAAAATTTAGTATTTTAAAAAGATCAAAAATTTTATTTTGTTAACTAATTATTCAAGTAATTTAATAAACATTCAATTCTAGGGTGCAATTTAAAAAGGAATATACATATCTTGTTATCATTCTTATCGAATTATATATTTTGTTAGGAAATAGCCCATCTTTATAATAATGTTAAACTTTAACCAGATCATTTTTTTGTTGATAAATTGCATAAAAGTAACTTTGAATGTCAGAGAATTGTCAAGCTCTCAAACCAATATTAATATCGCAATAAACGGATTTCAAAGCACTCTAACTCCAAATATTAATATAGTTGATGGATTAGAATTCAGCGAGGCTTTTATTGGAGTTAACTTTGATCATCTAATTAAAGTATTTGAAAATATAAAAAATTTTCTTATTAAACAATCTCGTTACAGTAATTATAGAAGCATAGTCTTGCCAAACTATACTATAAATACAATTAATTCGTGGGGAGTATCATTAAAAGATTATTTTTTTGATTTTGAGAATATATTTAGTTATCTTGATATAAAAAATGAATTTTCATATTATTTTACTGATAACGGAGAATATGAAGATATAGTCAAAGAAAAACTAAAGAACATTTCTTTGATTTTGTGTTTTACAACGAAGTAAAAGAACCCCCTAATTTACTTGTAACTTTTGGTTTAGAAAAGAGTATTAAACTTCTAACAAACTCTTTTATTTCAGTTTTTTCCAGTCATAGTATAAATGGAGGGAAGATAAATGAACATAAATCTATCAATTACATGGGATTTATTTTTAACAAAAGTATTAAACACCTTAAATATCATCTTTTAATGCCTATTTTTAAATTTATATGGTTATGTTTGCTGAAGGATGAGGGATATAAGATCATATTTATTCTTTTCCCTGAATTGATTTGTTTAATAAAATATGCACTGGATGTGACTGATTTAGCAATGACCAAAAAGGTTCATATTTTATTAGGAGTTGTAGTTTTCAGAGTTCAAGGAAATTTACAAAAGATTAGATTCGAAATTTGTAGTTTATATTTGAAAGGTGATTATGTAATCCATCACTCAAAATTTATAAACTTTTTTGTATCCAAAACACGATTATACGGAGCGTTGTTGCTGTTTGTAGGTAGTTTACCATTGTCAGTGCGTGTTTATTTTGTATTTTTAGCGTTGCTGTCTTATTTTAGAGTATATTGTCCAGATATATATTTAATTTTGCCTTTTGATGAAAATATCTGTTCTAATATATCAACCAGCGAATCTATCAAGTTTTATTGTTCAGAATTTTTTAAAGCAAAAATATCATTAGATAAACACAATAAAAAAATAAGAATTGATAAATTTATATTTTTAGAGGCTTTTTTAACACCTTACAAAGAAAATGATCCATCATTTGCTTGTAACATTGTTGTTGATGACCTATTTGATAAGAAAAGAGAAAAAATAAAATTCGAAAATTTGAAAGAGTTTAAAGATTTACTAGAGCGGGAAGCCTTTTTCTTACTTCTAGATTTTTTAGATAAGAATAGAGAATAAATTTGTTTTATATAGCACTACTATTTAAAATGTTTTTTTTGTTAATAAAATGTTTAAATATGTTGCATTTCAATATTTTGTTAAATTTCTAATTAGATTGATAAAAATAAAACCAAAGTTTTTTGTTTAAATAAAAAAGCGGATAAAATCGAGTGTATTTTATTATTTATTTTTTTAATTTTTGTATTAAATTATACAAATAACTACAAGATTCTAAGCATTTTCTAAATTTTTTGATTTTTACTTCAGAAATTTCTTATAATCTCTTACGTATTTTATTAAAAGGTGACATTGAGACAATTTAAATCTAAGAGTGATTTGGGGATAACTATTTAATATACTGGTATTACATGTTTTAATAAATTCCTCATAGATTTGCCAGTTTTACCAAAGAGTCTTTTCGCTTCTTTTAGCGATTAATGGTTCCAAATTACACTTGGAAAAGCAGCATCCATACCAAGTCGATAAATTAATTAATTATTTTTTTTAATAATTAACTATATTTTAAGTAAAGATAAAGGGGTTTAGTTGCCTGAGATAAGAAATTTAAACAAAGATATTTTTTATTTTTCTATACAAAATATAAATATCTAGTCAGAAGAAACATAAGATAAATTACGTTTCTACATAATTAGGTATAGCTCAAGATACTGCAAGCTTTTTGCCCGATGAAACCCACCCCATGCTCTTTATTGACTGCCTAAGTCTACCTTACCTTGCAGGCTTTGGTTTCATGAACTTCCCTCCCATGAGCTTGCATTTTATTACGTATACTATGCTTACTTAGAGTGTAATTTGAAGTTTTTAGATTAATTTTGGAATATCTAATTGTCATAAAATAATGTCATATTTTATTAAATTTGAAAAAATTTTTTAACAAAAATTTATACCCCATAAGAATAAGAATTAGAGAGAGAGAAGACCAACATAGAATTAGAAGAACTTCAAAGACAAGAATAAAATATAATTTAATTATAGTCTATTTTATTTTTATGAAAAACCCTAGAAAGTATCATTATCCTGGGACAGTAATATTGTCTGTGCTTTTTACCAGAGATCCTTGAAGAAATT
>JAOTAV010084383.1:0-12111 GCA_026546445.1 Cyclargus thomasi | reverse complement strand
ATCTAGACCTAAGAGGTTTTTCCCGTATACGAAATTTTGTATGGATCTGTAAGTCTATAAAATAATTGGTCTATGGTATTATGGTCCCGTTTTTACCCTTTGGGTACGGAACTCTAGGAAATATATTAATTATTGTGACGTAAATTACAGAGAGCCTGATCAGTGGTCACCGGAGTTCATCGACTTCGTCAGCCAGTGTCTCGTCAAGAACCCCGAGGAGCGAGCGACGGCCGAGTATCTGCTCACACATGAGTTCATAGGTACGATGTATGCTATATCAGTTTGAGGTCAAACGAGCGCAATCTTGGGAGTCGTGAGCCGCAGAGTTTTGGTTGACGGGAATTCTGCTACATTCCATTTTCATAATTTTTTTTTTAATTTATATACACGAGCTAATTTTTTAAGTTGTATAGTATGAATAATAATAATAATTATCTATATACATACTCGTATAATAAAACAGTAAAATTGGCGTGTCTGTACATTAATATTTTAACAAAATAATCAATGTCAAAAATAATCAATCGACAAAAAAAGTTGTCTGTCTGTTTATCTGTTTTTCTTTTTGTACGTGATAATCTCAGGAACTACTTGACGGATTTGAATAAATAAATTTTTTGTTTAATAGCTATAAGACAGACAGATAAACAGACAACTTTTTTGTCGATATGTGTTCTATTACTGTTCATTAGCACCCCCAAATTGATTATTTTGTAAAAATATTAAATGTACCGACATTCCAATTTTACTGTTTTTTATATGTATATAAATAGTTATGTACAGCAGCTCTACTATGAGTTTGAAGCAGTATTAGTCGCTATCGAGTATCGAAGAGTACTATCGCTTCCAAATGAGTTAGTAACGCCACATGTGTATTTGTCAGGTAACGCGAAGCAGCCGAGTATACTGAGCACGATGATAGCGGAGGCGCGAGAAATCCGCGAGAGCCAGCCCTACCGGAGCGCGCACGCCGCCGCCGCCGCACGCGCAGCGCAGGTCACTCTCCGATCACATGTTAACGAGATGAACACAGTTGAATAAAATAATAGCACCAAACCCATCGGACACAAAACAACTTAAATCAAAATCATGTGTATGGAAAAACAAAGTTAAAGCTCACAATTGTACTAAAGTTAAAATCGTGGTCTCGGAGCGACTAGGAGCAGTATATCGCTGCTAGCCCCCTAGTTTTAAACACTTAAAAAATGTATATTGACCGTTTTGGTGTTAAGTTTCTCACTTTACTATAATATTTGATGTTTCCCGCAACCGCGTTACGCCAAAACTATTGCGCGGAAACCGAGAATAATTTTATAAAAATAATAAGTATATATGAAAAGTAGTCCTTTGTCCTTTTCCGTGACTCGTACTGCGAGTCACGGAAAAGGTCACTATACCCAATTCCATCAAAATCGGCTCAGTGGCTTTGGCCTGAAAGCACAACATGCTATATAATATAAGTACAGATATAATAACAAAAGCGTGTTAAATATTTTCAGGGCGGCATTTCGGAGCCGGTGGACGAGGGTATGGCGACGATGCGGCGGGACGGCACGCTCGTGCCGACGCGCGACGACCTTGCCCAGGACCTCGGCACGATGGTCATCAACGACCACGATGACCACGACGACCACGACCACGACAGAGATCTCGCCACCATGAAAAGTAAGTGCATCTCACTGCCGCACTCAGAGACTAGCATATCCACACTTATATCATAAAAGTGTGTTTTTATTTGTTTTTTCACGTCACGAAGCAACCAATCGAATTTATTTTTGGCGTTGACTTAGAAAGGTTGGTCTTGGAACATCATCATGTTTCCAAAGGCGGCTTTCAAGTGTATTCGTATTCCGGCGCCCCGAGCAGTCCCACCCACCTAAAAAAACACTACTGCCGACTCGCATTAATCGTACTATTATTATAAATGCTAAAAATGTTTGTTACCTATTCACGCTTAAACGGCTGGAACGATTTCGATTAAATTTGGCATGAAGCTAGCTGGTACTCGGGATTAACACATGGGCTTCTTTTTACCGTGTTAGCACAGCTACTTATAGATATTTATGTGTTGAATTGGAGGGCACGACACGGACCCGATGGACCCGACCCGGCCGCGTTACCGTCCCCTGTTCCTCGACCACTTCGACCGCAAGGAGCTCGCCGCCAACGGACACGTCGCGCCGCCGCCGGACAGGTATACTCACACTTTGTTATCTCATCAGTCACCTCTAAAACAGATATTTTAATATATCTATAGTAATAGTATAAAGCTGAAGAGCCTCATTTGCGTTTGAACGCGCTGATCTCAGGAACTGCTGGCCGGAATCGAATGATTCTTTCTGTTTTGGCTAGTCCATTTATCGAGGAAGGCTATAGGCTGTATGGACGCTGTTAAGCATTTGTGTGTTATCCGATAAAAAAACAGATTTTTAGTTATAAATGCAGTATTATTCCTGAACAATACTGCAATAATATTTATTCAATAATAAAAAAGAATTAAGATTAAGAATACATTTATTTTTAACATCACACAATACATAATAATACGGCAAAGATACAGACAGAAAAGTAAAAAACAGACACATGGAATTATTATGCTGTATGATGCCAAAAAATTGACCCCAGCTCAGCAAACGCAGCAGGCAACCCCGCTGCACTGGTATTCTGCAGGGGCCAATGAGTGGCTTCACAACATTCACAACGTAGCACAATACCGTTTCACGCCAGATATCTGTGAGGCCGTGGTATCACTCCGGTCGAGCCGACCCATTCGTGCCGAAGCATGGCTCTCCCACGGACTATTTATAAGGTTCCACGCGAAGTAATTTGTAATTAATGTGTTTCAGCCCCGCGTCTGTCGGCACGGAGCTGCCCCGCGCGCTGCTGGACGAGGGCAACTTTGAATTCGTAAGTCAACTACACGTCGTCACCATGCTCGCGCTCGCGCCGCGTAAGTCGCACCCCCCTGTCCCCTTCCCCCCACCTCGCCCCGCTCCACCCCGCTCACTAACAGGTGTTGACTAACAAGATGTGTGACATACAAACATAATATGTACAGACCACGCAGTGCGAGGGAAAACTGAAAATGTGTCGTTGTTTCCCCGATGCATGTGCAGTAAATCCTTTTGATACTTCTTAGATTTTTTTATTGGTTTCTTGTGTTTAACATTTTGATATTTCTATTTCAAGTAAGTATCCGATTTCCGTTTATCGACACTTATGTCCTATTTACAATGATTTTCAGTCTAAGTTGCGTGACATTTATCCTGTATTTGTGAATAAAATTTTATGTAGATGCTATGACCCTCATCACTTATATTTGAGACTGCGCGGCGTTAGTGTCGAGCTATTTTTATTTGAAAAGTTAAATAAAAATTTGTACAGATGTCACATTTATGACCTGATCATTTATTACCGTTTTGAATTTCGTGCCTTTCCGAACCGTCAGCTTATGTCATATTTTTAACCGACTGCGTCAGAAGGAGGTTATTTTTTCGAGAGTATGTGTATGTATGTATGATTGTTTGGCACGCTATGCAGCCTGAACGGCTTGATGGATTTTGGCTTGAGAGGTGTCGTTAGATTAATGCTGTGTTGAGAGTAACACTAGATATATCAAATTATAAAAAAACAAAATGCCGGATTTTTTGCGCCAAATTATTAACAAATATTGCATTGTTCAAATTACCACGGTTCTTGCAGTCGGGTTTTTTGGACATTTAGCTTGTTTGACTCAGTCCTCAGATTTTATAATTCGTATCACCTCGTATGATGTGTGTGCAGCTGTCGATGCTGTCGGAGGGCGAGCTGGAGGCGTGCATGGCGCGGCTGGACGCCGAGATGGAGGCGGAGATCGAGCGCCTGCACGCGCGGTACGAGCGCAAGCGACGACCCATACTCGACGCCATCACGCTCAAACGCCAGCGACAGCAGAACTTCTAGCGCCGCGCCGCTAGAGCGTAGACAGCAGCGTGTACAGATACTTCGTCGCAGTTGTGCGCGCGGCCCTATGTGTGCGTGCGCCTGTCAATACACGACTATCATTCGTTTGGCAGTGACACGGCAGGCGACGGCAAAAAGGTTTACCCACACATAGGGCCGCGCGCACAACTGAGTTGAACTCTGTATAGCGGTCGCAGCAACAGCGGCAGCGGCAATGTTGCATTGCAGAAGTGTTGTTAAAATGTTCAGTGTGAGCATCAGCGACATTGCGTCGAGCACCAACTGTAGATCTGTTGTTTTAATACGTAGTAATCATAATAAATAACTGGACAGCGGCAGTCGTTGAAGTAGATAGCAGCTGCTACAGCAGCAGCAATGTTGTATTGCAGAAGTGTTGTTCAAGTATCAATATCGCTTTGAGCACCATCTGCAGATGTTGGTTAAATACCCACAGAAAGAAAATCTCTCAGTTATTTAATGGGGGAACTTGAAAAAGTACCAGTTGACGGACCTACGTCATTTGGTGGGAATATGTCAATTCCATGTAAGTCATGATCCGTGGGTTGGATTTTTTCTGCTTCCCTGATTGTACATACAGTTGCATTGCAGGTATTGCAGTAAACATGCTATTTTATGTAATATTACCTGCGTACGCGTTATGTGAAAAGCATTTTGTTGGTCGCAGCCATATGCCATTTGTGTGACGTAGCTAAAGTGTGCCGAAAGTTTTAGATGAGTCTTATAACGCTTTCTATTATAATGTTGGCCGCAAGATTGTACTATTTATATAGAAATTTACCACAATATTTGTATCTGAAGGCCTATTCGAGTCGTAACATTTATTTGCGTCGTATACGCGTATACGAATAATTTAGTCGGTGCTTACGGGGGATGCCAAATATAAGGACGTTCCTACAATCCTACACGTATTGTGATTGGCCAAATTTTTCCAATCTTTTACAATCGGCGATAATTTTGTAATTCTTAGGTGTAGTAACTTGTTGACTTAGTGTAGACATTGATTCGAACATATCTATTTAGTGTCGGCTCGCTCCGCCAGGTGGCGCTACTTCAGGGGTTTCTTAAATATCGCTTGGGAGATTAGTTTAATTCTCATGTGAAATGTGCTTATAACGCGTGTCATTGAAATATTTTTCTTGTAAAACCAACGTTAGAATAATTAAAAACCTTCAGAATATTATTTAATAACAGTGCCACCTAGCGGAGTTATTTCGCGTTCGGTTTGAGGGTGGCGTATGCGGCCTACTTTTTTAGGCTTATGCTAAAGGTATTGTGGATTTTGTAACAATTACACTCTAGTATCGCTATTGATATTTTTCAAAAAGTGATAGATGTGGAAGCGATACTAGAGTGATGATATTCTGAGTGTCGAGTATGAGTTTTTTTTCACATTTTACCGCGAAAGTCGCTCGCGTTTAATAACATTTTATATGGGATTTGTACATGTGACCGTAAACATCGCTAGGTGGCGCGATCACGGTCATCGCGTTCACGGTCGAATGTGAAATTAAAAAACTCCCACTCGGCATTTTGAAACGATAAGCGAAGGCTGAGACTGGCGCAGGTGACAAGTGTATACATGACAATATGTTTGTAGATACGGTAGTTAATTTGTATTTAGTTGAGTGTTAGGTTTGTGCGTGTAGTTCCTCTGTTCTCGATCTCAGATGTGTCGTCTCGCTGATGTACTGTCTAATATTTATTGTTAACTTTGTATGGATGTATGTTACTTTAACACATACTATATAACGGGATGTGACGGGGAAAGCTGATATTTATTTTGGCGAGCTGGTAATATTTTGCTGGAGTAAAAACCTTTTTATTAAACACATTGTATTATACCAGCTTGCTAAAATCTACTAAAATATAGTACATTGTAGTACTGCAGTAGTGGGTTGTGAGACTGAATTTATTGTGAAATTAGAATGTTAATATTTTGATTTCGCTTCTTTAATCAACTTTTGGTTACGGATTGTAACAGAAAAGGTTTCATAGACTATGTTTCGAAGCTCCTCTAAACTTGTCTATGAAACATAGCTTGAAGTTTAACGATTCCATGCCTGTAAGATGTACAGTTATAGATATTAGCATGGCGAAATGCTAAACGTTTTCTCTCGCTGTACTGTCGTTGGACATGTAAATTGTTAATCTAACGAATGACCAAACCGAGCGACTTAGCAATTCGTGTTGTACAGAGTTTTGTATTTATCTGGAGGCCTAAAAGGGTGGTAATAGCAATATTGCAAAGGAATTGTTTTGGAATTTATTTTAGTATATTTTATTAAAGGATTGAATAGTTTTGATAAACTGGTTTATTAATATAACACTTCAAAATCAATTTAAATTTATTGTGAAATTACTGTTTTGCAAAATTTAGTACCTATTTGCAAGAAAAATGTCAAAATGAAATTCTCTTAGCAATATTGCTAAGTGACGTTTTTAGGTCCCCTGATCAGAGTATTAATGTAAATAAGTGTGCAAAGGTACCGTTTGGATCACGCAATGTTCGCTTTGCCGCAAAGTGCGCAAGAAATTATCGCACAAAAACTATACTCTCCGTTCATTAGTAACTACTTTGAAGATCTCTGTGGCGCAGTGGTTGAGCGCTTTGGTAGCTCACGCCGGGGGTCGCGGGTTCGAATCCCGTCGACATAACAAAAAGTTTTTCAATGTTCCTGGGTCATGTATTAAATATGGGTATCATGTAATAAAAATCTTAAACATGTGCATAGTATAAAATTATTAAATATATTCGCGTTGTCTGGTACCTGTAACACAAGTCCTTCGGGTACTTAGCACGGGGCCAGATTGACGTGGTGTTAGGCGTCCATAGATAATAAACAATACTTAAAACATTCAGTGGTTGTGGGCCGGTTTTTATGTCGGATGTTGAAGTTTCCCGGTGCAAACGGTACCAGTTTGCTAAACAAACACAAAAATGTATAAGTGCCATTAAGTATAAAATATTCATAGTATTTTCATACGTTACAATAGATATACAATTTAGATATTTAAATGCAAGTAGTTTGTGCCATCAGGTGTGCATTTGCTTTGATGTAATACTCTTTTTTATATAAAACAGTTGAGCTTAACGACACGTCGTTTATTTTTACTGGATTTAAAATGTATTGATTTTATTATTATGTAGTATCCATTGTATAGAATATTTACTTAACGAGAATCAGATAAGGAACAATCATAATTTTATTGGTGCTTTGGTACTCCAATAATCGAATGTTTATATTTTTTTGCATTTATTGATGATCAAATATTTTCTTTTTAATTATATTTGTGCTTCGATCAGATATTATTGAAATGCACAGATCCCTTTAACATTGAATAAAATAATGGCACTACGACTATCTGACGCAACAACTTAAATCAAAATCAAGTGTATTTAAAATTAAAACTTAACTTCATGATTTAAAGCTCACAATCATAGAAAAGTTAAAATCTCGGTCTCGGAGCAACTAGGAACGGAATAGCGCTTAAGCGTTTTGTCGGTGCCACTTTTTAGACGGCAACTGCGAATCTTTATAATATTTGATCGAAGTATTTGTGTTATCGCAATATTTCTTACGTAATTGGTGATGTTACTGAAATTGAAGTGTTTATGTTGTATAAACGTTATTTTTTACTTTGATAACAATACTTAACGAATATGTATTTAGATAAACGATGAGCTTAATTCTCGTGTTGTCACTGTCCTCGTTTTGTTGCATTTAGTTTGTAATAAGTCTGATGTGTGAAGGCAAGATACTCTGTAAATATTTTTACGTTTCAGCAAGTAGATTTTTTTAAACATGTTTAAGCACCGAAACCGATTGTCATAAAATATCTTCGTGATATCATAGACCAATTATTTTAAAATAATTGGTATAATTTCTCTATGGTGATATGAAGTTGTTTATAATGCCGCGTTATGTCTATCGCTCACGCAAGATATAAAGCTCGAGTGAAAAGATGGCGCAAATAAAAAATAACACTTATCACACACAGTTCAAAAATTTAATTCACCTAGTGCTATATAACTCTTAAGCTGTACCTGGCGATGGTAAAGTCGGAGAAGATGATTCATAGTGAGGAGGCGGACCTACGTAATTTGGTTTCGTTGTGTCAAACCCGGCGTGTGACGTGGGACCGGGACATATATACAATAATTTTCTGTGAGTACGTTTGTATAATTTGGTGATAGCAAATTTGGAACTGTTGTTGGCGCTTCATGGTATTGTTGCAAAGCGCGTTTTTTGGTCTCGGGGGTTGGTAATAATTGGTATATATACTATGTGTAGGCTTTAGTAAACTTTAATTATTTGTTATAATTATTATATTGCAATTGTTTTTGTGCAATATTTTAAGATAATTTGTTTTTAAATTTTTGTTGAGCGAGGTAATATTAGTTTCGTTTGTACGTATGAATTGTAATGTTATTTTTGATTAAATTACGCACTTTCTAGCCGTGCGTTGTAAATTGCAATAGTAAAAAGCCAACTCTCGCGGCCATCACTCACATAGAAGACTACTCTTGGTAAGCTCAATATTTTGTTTATTTATACTTTCATACAGTCGAAATAATTTTTATACCGTTTTGGTCTAAATTATTATAGAGTATATTTCCTAGGAGTGTACAATGTTGTCAAGGGTAAGCGCCTTTTTGTAGAGAGTGCACAGTCTGTAGCCGATCGGCGTGTTGTTAGCTATATGTAATATATTTTCACAAATAACACAGAATAAAGAGAATCAATTATATAAAATTTGTTTTTTTCTGTCCCCTGCAAAGGATTTTAAATGCAGTCGTTTCAAATCTTGCTCCATAGATGGCGTTAGGGGCTGGTACAGGGCGGTACAGGCTACTGGGTTTAACTCAAAAAGCGATAAAATTATTTAAAATATTTAATCTTAATCACCGAGAGTACATATGTCAAGGAACAACCGAATATCGACTAGTATTTTGAGTAAAATGAGTCATATGGAAGTTTTATATACTAATTGCTTCCACACAACTTTACAACTTAAAACTATAGTTGTTCAGATCATACAGTAGTTCATTAACAAAAGGCAGATCGACAAAATATGGTTATGTGTTCGTTCGAATGACGACTTGCATCCCGACAGAATAACGAGAGTCCGCAAAAATGTACAAATCAATTTCAATAAAAATAAAGTAACTCAGTTCAGCTGCACCTAAACTTAAAGCTTTTCGTAATGTTCATAACATCATAACGAGTAAACTATTCTCTAAACAACAATGGAATCTCAATACCCTTATATTTTACCTACACTAACAAAATGAATATGCACTATTAAGCGACTCTATAACAATAAAATAAAACCTAGAATAACGTCACGGATATAGAGTACACGTGAGGTGGGTACAACTACTTAAAACATCTGAATCTAAAAAGCCAAAAAAAATTTTTGAGCTTTATTAGGTATCTACTCAAAATCAGAATAAAAATATTATTTTAACAGATTTAATCCTGTGCTATGGAGTATTGTACTACGAAATATTTTTTTTAAATACTGCGCAAAAGTGTAAAAATATAATGATTAATAAGTGATAAATGTTGAGTTTTACTACCTGATTAAAAAATACTACTACTAATATGCTCATAACATGCTTGCTACAATTAAATTGAAAATAGTGAAGTGAAATATCTTTGTAATAAAAGCATAATAATCCTGGTTATAGCAATTTAAAAAAGTGTACATACACAACAGTTAAAATTGTAACTCTCTGAGATAAAAACACTAATTAATTAATATAATGTGAGGAGTTATACTCAATAACAAAATAATACTTTAACAATTGAGTGCTGGGTGGTGCTACTGCACTACAATTCATATGGCATCTTTTATAATTAATTCGATCCATCACAAAATATGCAGTTAACACTACCAGCACGGAGATTTGAACTTATCATAGCCAATCACAATTTTGGAATGTCAAATTTAAGTGTCACAAGTTCTTAAAATTATGCCCGGGATACACAAAGCCAGTTTTAAAAGTCAGGACAGTAAGATAGTGTCAGTACTTGGTGAGATGTCAAGCTAGTATTTATGGCTTTGTGTAGACAAAACTAGTTTCTAAGCTAGTATTATACATTCGCGCAAGATTATTATTATTTTTTTACTAACCCTCTGTTAAAAAATTTGTTATTTCCATCCAAAACGCGATTGTAAACAAACTGTTGTCGCTTTGTTGTTGACAATTGCGGTTTGTATAGAAATCTAACAGAGGACTAATGAACCATACCTTCAATCTTGAGCAAAAGATTGGACAATCCATGTAAATTTGTTGACAACCTAGTGTCAGCTAGCGATAACAGTTAAAAAAAAAAACTAGCTTGCTATCCTGGCTTTTCTGGCCTCCTATATTCCGCGTGTTAAAGTCTAATAGCCACACCATACACAGCCAAGGAAATACAAAATAAAATAGGATAAAAGTATCAGTAAATAATTAAATGTAAACTAAATTACTAGAGAACTTATTTTATAATTTTCAAATTATTTAAAATTGAAAACTGTACACAAGTTATTACTTCATATTTGTGTCCAGCTTATTGTTTTTTTTTAATATTGTCTGAGTGTTGCAATAGTTGAAAAAAATGTACCAAATTCTTAAAAAAAGGAGTGATTTTTTTCTATTTGGATTCTAAGTATTTGGCAGAATTTGAAAGGAGTATTTTCTCTTTAGTCTACACTTATTGCTATTTCGGCTCTATAAATATACAGATCTTGTAGTTACCAATAAAAAAAATGCAGCGTCTATCAGTGTCGCAGTATCATCTGGCAGTAGAGAAAACTGTCCACCACTGAAATATAAAAATACATAACAATTGTTACTTTACTTCACTAATCAAATACGTAGCGCTGTGAATTTCGTACTATTCTTCATCGAAATATTTGTGGCTTAAATACGTATGAACCACAAATTAAAGAACATTTAAACACAATTCAATATCTCTATGGCCATCCTCAATGTCGTAAACACTGATCACATTTGGCATACAGCACACTGCTATACTCACAGTACTGTGTGATACTGATGGCCAGGTCGAGCATCTGCAGCTGACCTCGACCTTTGAGCATGACCTCACTGACAAACACGTAGACGACTCGTGAGGTCTCGAACAGCGACTGCAGCAGCAGCCACGTGGTGATGTTGCGGCCTTCATTGAGCGTGCCCCGCCGGCTCAGCACTATGCAACTGTTCAGCAGTCCTATTGAGCTTGCGCCTATCATTACCACCGTCACGAAGTAGTGAATCACTGAAAATACAAAAACTGATTAACTAACACTATGGGTAATCAACCTCTTATTCTTTGGGGTAAAAATCAAATACACAACACAAAACTACAACAGTGTCTCTCTTTAAAACCAACATCTTTAGAATAGTTTGTAATTATAATATCTAATATATTACAATAATAAAAAATAAAACAGTGGCCATATTAATACCTACAAGTTTGATCATTATCCAAAGCTTCTGTGTAATACAAATCTGGGTTCACAAGACGCAGCACGGCCATCACAAGGGCTGTGAGGGATGAGACCTGAAATAGTTATCATACAAACATCATACTAAGCAAAAAGTATTATTATTGATGGCAGCTTGTCACAGGGGGGAATTAATTAAATTCTTCTTTAAGTCTTTAGCAGCTAGGACCATATATTTTTTTATAGTATTAGGTAAGGTAAGAGTATTAGGGTAGTTGAGCCACCAGTAAAGTCACTTACAAACAAAACACCGTGCAACACCATTTTAGGCCACTCTTCTGTGAGGCCATGGTATCCTCCGATCATGCCGGCCCATGGCTCTTGTGCCGAGTATGGCTATTCCACCACAGAAATATATCACACATAGCCTTGGTCATAAAACATAGAGAAATTATTCTATTGACCCATCATTACTTGTCTATTTCACTATCAGAATAGCTGTTTTTTTGCAATAGGATATATTGTGATAGTATTTTTTTTTAAATAAAATATGGAGCAAAGGAGCAAACTATTGCCCATAGATACTCGCATTTTAAATTAGTGATGATCATGAAGTGTTTTAACATAAAAATAATAATATATTTATAGCAGACACACAGCTGATAATACTATGTAAAACAAACATTACATGATAAGTCTGTTTATTCT
>JAOTAV010084372.1:0-12113 GCA_026546445.1 Cyclargus thomasi | reverse complement strand
GAGAGAGAGAGAGAGGTGGTGTGACAGGTGTACGAGCAGCGCCGGGATGAGTACGTGCAGAGCAGGAGCATGGCGCCCGCTGACCAGTGGCCCGCAGGTAGAGTGAGAGAGAGAGAGAGGTGGTGTAACAGGTGTACGAGCAGCGCCGGGACGAGTACGTGCAGAACAGGAGCATGGCGCCCGCTGACCAGTGGCCCGCAGGTAGAGTGAGAGAGAGAGAGAGAGGTGGTATGGAAGCTGTACGAGCAGCGCCGGGACGAGTACGTGCAGAGCAGAAGCATGGCGCCCGCTGACCAGTGGCCCGCAGGTAGAGTGAGAGTGGTGTTGGTGTAAAAGCTGTACCAGTTAAACTGCTGCAGATATATGCAGGCGTCCGTGGACTACGGGTATATATCCTCTTATGCCCGTAGTCGATGTACGAGAAAGAGTAAAAAAAACTCATTTACCGGCTGGCATATTCTACAGTATACTTTTATATACTTTTTTAATGATATTTTAGGGGGCAAGAGAGCAGACGGGTTACCTGGCGGAAAGCAACTACCGTCGCCCATGGACACTAGCGACATCCGAAAAGTATGTGTGTGTGTGCGGAATATGGGCCACCGGCAAACTCACTCACTGAACGAAACACGACGCCGTTTCACGCCAGTTTTCTGTGAGGCCGTGGTATCGTTTCGGTCGAGCCGGCCTATTCGTGCCAAAGCATGGCTCTTCCACGGCAATAGAATCCGCATTATGTACTTCAAATGTCTGATTAGTTTACCTACACGGGTTCGAACCTGCAACCTCTCGAGTGCAAACCAAACGTCTTAGTCTACCACTAGGCCACGGACGCTCGTACATAATACAAACCACTACGTAATTATAAGTAACTAATTTTTATAAAGCGAATACTAATGTTGTACAGAAGCGGACTGGGGCACATCAGACGCGGCGTGGAGCGAGCCCGCCGCGGACGCGTGGGGCGACGCACCCGCAGCGAGCGGTACGTACGCAAATTTATTAATGAGAAAAAAAAAAAAAAATTATTACAGTGCAATTAAATCTCTTGTATTTTGTGACATTTCCTGAATTTCGACATTGATGATGGTCACATCTCAATAACTATGCAGGGCAGTGTCGGACTATCGAATTTATCGGATTATGAGCACTGTCTCACTATAGGGGGTCTACTAGTGAGTACCTTGTAATCCGTGTCTAATGATAAGATTTTTGAGCCAACGACATTTGGTCAAAATAATATGTCAATTAATTCAATCGCAGCCTTGTCTGCCAGCCTTCTCAAAAGTGAGAGTTTCACGTAGAATCAATAATTCTCGTCCGTCTATTAAAGTAAGCCAAGCTAAAAGTCGCAAATTGCGGCCTGTGATGTGTCAGATTACAAGGGCGCCGGAGTAAACAGGGTCGGATTATCGGGGGTGCACTGTTTATGTTTAACCAGTGTAATAAAACAGCGGATCCATCGCACACCATTTACTAACTTAGAAAAGTGATAGTCATGAATTACCTGACTGACAGAGCAAAGGATCCATACTACACTATTAATATAAATGCGAAAGTGTGTCTGTACGTCATCTCTCCACGCACAAACCGCTGAACCGATTTTTTTAATTGAGTCTGAACACACTTTGAGTCCCGGGGAAGGACTTATAATCTATTCTGGAAAAATGTATGTTTCCCGCGTAATAAACGAATTTTTTTGGCTCAACAGAAATGCGGGAATCATCTAATTTCAATAAATATTCATCCAGTATGAAACTAGCAACTTTTTTGTTACAGCGACAGAGGCGGTGCCCGCTGCGGCAAGTGTGGACGTTGCGGGTGCGGCGCCGCGCTGGCGCTGCGTGTACGAGTTTACGGCTCGCACGCAGGACGAGCTCAGCCTACAGCCCGGCGACCTGGTCAGTACATACACACACACACATACCGTGACTCAAGGCGACCGCTATTTTAGCAGTTTATGGTGTTACAGATTCTTTATTTTTGAGAAACGCTAAGATTATTTTTTTAAATGTTATCGAAAAGGAATAATGAAGATGAGACAATAATAGATAAAAACTGTGTTGTTATCAGGTGAGCGAGGCGCCGACGCCGCGCGGCGACGCCGAGCCGGGCTGGGCGTGGGGAACTGCCAGAGGTAAATACTCTTGTCACTAACTACATACCATACATACCGGTATCAACTAACGAACGGATGGCCGATAGTAATTTGTCTAAAGTAACATACCTAATTTTTATTTTAAAAAAGGTTTACGTAGTCATAATTATCATTGTGTATAAGTCGTGACGTTATCTAAAAGTGACTTTTTGTCAACTTCATACAAAAACATTGGCCATAATCGCTTTGAAGCGTATGTCACTTGTCTACGGGGGCGGGCCTGGACTTGTAAATGGGCCGTTGTATGCCAAACCCCTTAGAGGGGGTGGGGGGGGGGAGCAGCGTCCTAGTCTCTTAGGAAGTCAGCGAATTTCGTAGGCACATTGGGAGGCCTACGCTTTTTAATATATGTTGCATGGAGGGATATAGGGAGTAAAGAAATATGTCGATTTCGACAGTAAAATTATAACAACGTTCGAGAAATAGAGATATCACGTGGGTGTATCTTAGCCGGGCAGGAGTACTAGTTTGCTAGCCTGGTCTCGGTTGAAGAACTGGTTTCTTATAGTCCGGGCGTAACATTCTGAGAGCGAGGTAGTCACGTTGACCGTGTGATGTCCAGGTCAGTCCGGGTGGTTCCCGGAGTC
Organism: Cyclargus thomasi; assembly: GCA_026546445.1. NCBI lineage: Eukaryota > Metazoa > Arthropoda > Insecta > Lepidoptera > Lycaenidae > Cyclargus > Cyclargus thomasi. The sequence goes on along the minus strand of JAOTAV010084372.1, from coordinate 9,368 downwards.
GTACGTGGAGGACCTCACCGCGGTGGCCTACACCGACGCCGTCGAGACCATCGAGACCAAGACGCAGCTCGAAGGTGACGCGTTATATCTTTCTCATATACATTTTTCGTGATAGCGCGATGTAGAACTGTGACGCTATTTGTGGGTACCGCCACACTATAAAACTAGATGACACGAATCCAATGTGACAAAATATCACGCAGGAATCGCCTACAATTTTCTGGGATAAAGATGTATCCTATGTCCTTCTTCGGGACTCCGAAGTATCTCCAAACCAAATTACAGCTAAATCAGTTCAGTGGTTTAAATTTAAGAGGTAACAGACTAGTATAGATTCATTGTCCTTTAACTTTTTAATTAAACTATACAGGGTGTAAAAAAGTAAAAATGATAAAACTTTAGGGATCGTATGTGTCCCCGATATAGAGTTTACTGTGTACTTTTACACAGCGCAGCGCTGAAAGCGAAAAAGATTCTGTGATTTGTATGGCCAATAGCCTCAGTGACATGAGTTGTTAGCCCATACAAGTCGCAAAATTTTATTTTCGCCTTTAGCGGTGCTACTTTTGCTACATGCGCGACCGATGACCGTAAGGCATAAAAGTCTAAAATTCATGAAATTTGTGTGACCTTATGGATGGTCCCTTATTAGTGTGTAGTGACCTTAAGAGAATTTGACCTTTTTTTGGTCATTATAAATGTGGGTAATTCAAGTTAAAAATTTAAATAACAAATATGTCATAAAATAACTTACTTATGTTTATAGCCGTGGTTGAAAAAGCTCAGACTCCGCCCGGTATGTCACGCCCCCCGAAACATAACCTCGAAATATAACCTCAAAAATTTTTGAAAAGCACAACCTGAAATAAACTCGCACGAAGTTAGTTGACCAATAATTGTCGATATACTTACACTATGTAAAATTAATGCATAATAAGATACCTATTATATTGATAATGATGCTTTATTGAATTCTACACAGATTACAAAAAAATATTTAGTCACACAAAAGTTATTTTGCATGTCAACTTATTTACAATTATTATTACATTTTATTTAAACAATTTGTTAGGTTTTATTAATAAATAATTTTTAATTCGACTTTAATCATAGCCAAGTGTCAAGTCAAGGCGGGAAAACAATTTTCATGATCCAATAGTTTTTAGCAAAGTTACATAAATTTCGTCAAGTCTAAAGTCTAGTCAGAGTAAAGATAAAACTACAGTCAGAGTCAAGTCAGTCGATTTAGTAAAGCGGTAGATGCTTTACTAAAACTTCGGATGGAGTTTTGGAGGAGAACACTAAATAGCACGTTTCATGAAGTCGGATCACCTGTACATGGCAAAGAACGTTTAATATTCGAGATTCTACCGTTATCATACATTAAACACCGAAATAACACAAATTTAACAAAAATTACAAAACACACACTGACTCTCTGAAATCCCCGCCAAAACTCCCATCTTAATGTATTAAAATTAATTGTCAAACAAATTAACTATCATAATATTATTCAAATTTTATAAATTAATTGATTTAAAATGTTTAATATTTAATGTAAAAATTGTCTGTGAATATATATTAGAACATGCATAAATTTAGAACCCTTATTTCTGTATGGACCCCCTATTAATCCCTATTATAATGCCTACAAAATATTTACTATAGTCTCACCAAAACCTCTGTACCGCGCCCTAGGTACATGAAACGGGGCGGGGGAAGGGTAAGAATACTACCGCCGTCAGCGTTGACAGCCAAGTGATAGTGTATCGCGGCCGGTAACTATGGTAACCCTCCTCCGCCACGCCGCGCTCATAACTAAGGCGCGGTATTTATTTATTAATATCTATTTGGTTTTTGTAATAACTGTGGTGTTAAGGCCCGTAATTATAGTCCGCGGTTAATACTAAGAGAACGATCAAAACATTTTGAGATGCTGTTTTCATTCATAAAGGTCTCTTTATGAATGAAAACATACAACATCTTCTGACGACCTCTGTAGCTCAGTTAGAAAGAGCTTTGGTCGCTCAAGCCGGGAGTCGATAATTCGACTCGCGTCGACGGAGTAAAAAGTTTTCAATGTTCCTGGGTATTGGACGTGTATTAAATATGTGTATCATATAACAAAAATCCTTAATATGTGTATAGTATAAAAGTATTAAATATATTTCCGCTGTCTGGTACCTGTAACACGAGTCCGTCAGGTACTTCCCACGGAACCAGACTGACGTGGTGTGAAGCGTCCATAGATATTATTATCTTAAAATTTTTGATCATGCATCCCTTAGACTTCACAAGACTTGCCTCAACTCCTTGATTTGTATTTTTTGACCTCCTAAAAGCACGTTATGTGTCTGTGTGACCCGTATATTCGTTAAACACATAAACATATTGTAACAGCTATGTGTGTTCAGGTATAGCGGAGGTACCGGAAGCGGAAATTGCCAGCGACCTCGGTGGAGCGATGCCCGCTGTGGGTGAGTGACGCATTTTTTTTTATGATATTTAGGGGGCAAGCGTGCAGACGGGTCACCTGATTCAAAGAAACTGCCGTCGCCCATGGACACTCGTAACATCCGAAGAGTCACAAGTGCATTGCCCATTGAGGGAATGTTATGTAAAACTCATTAGTTCCTTTCCCGCTCGTCATTGCCATCAGCGCCAAAATTGACTTACCATGGCTAGGCTTATTGTCATTCCAGCGTATTTATAATATCGAGGTAGGGTGTCACTTATCAGAAATCGGCGGTGAAACAGACCCATACGGCGGCGCGCACAATGTTGAATGTTGACCTGTTGGTTTACACGTATTAAGTAGATAAGTAGTTATCTAAATTTTAGCTTAATTTTAAGTCATTTAACCTGCCACTTGCTACCAAATTTTGTGTTTACAGAAGGTGATAACTTAAAATCTAGTTACCTCCTTATCTACTTAATACATGTAAACCAGACGTATATGCTGTCCGTAACGATCGCGTATTGGGTCGGAGATAACCGACTTCCTCCATATATGGGGTTTATGTGGACGAAGAGGTTATCGACATCAGAGTATCTGATATAATGTCACGCTGCATAACCGTCTAGGGAGCGTTACTCAACCGACTGAAAATTTGTCATCTCTCCCGCTAGAGGGCGGCGACTTCTACATAGCGGCGTACCCGTACGCGTCGGGCGAGGCGGGAGACCTCACATTCGAGGCCGGAGAGCGAATAGAGGTGATGAGGAGGGACGGAGACTGGTGGACCGGCAGGATCGGCAATAGGTATGCACATGTAGTTCAACCCAGTTGTACGCACGGCCCTATGTGTGCGTGCGCTTGTAAATACACAACTCTCATTTGTGCGCGCAAAATTAAATTGAACTAACTGCACCCTCCCCTGCAACCTCCCTGTTTTTTTGGATATTTATCATAAGAGCGTACCTGTTGCGTCAGTCGAGGCGGGCGGGCATTTTGTCGCGGAAAACGAGAAGCAAAACCAGTTTGGCGACTTGGGTGTGAAGGAGTCACTGAGGACTAACATAATTTATTACTTTGTCACGTTATTTTGTCTGTAAATAACAATATTTTCATTGCAGAACCGGCATATTCCCGTCCAACTACGTGACGAAGGACGCGACGGGCGCGGACGGTATGTCCGCTATCCCGGAGGCCCGCGAGCCGGAACCGCAGCCCGAGCCGCAGCCGGAGCCCCAACCGGCGCCCCAGCCGGCGCAGCCCGAGCCGGAGATCAAACCGGAGCCTGTACAGGTGAGTCATAAGAGTTGAAGAAGATTCTACGTGTAAACGGCGCGACGTTTTATTTCCACAAAACTTATGTAAATCTGACGTTTACAAACGTCAATCCTATAAGGTTAAATGTCGCCTCGTGTCGGAAAGGAAATATATAAACTATATAATACCCAATATGAATGTCTTTGAGTAATTTATTCAGCTATTTCACCAGTAGTGTATATCTAGGCCCCACTTAAAGTGTATGATGTGTTACAGGAGCAGAAGTCATCAACGCCAGTGTCATCGGAAGTGGCAGCGATCACCGAGAGCGCGGCGACAGCGGCAGCGGGCGGGCGACCCGCATCCGCCGCGCGCCGAGACAGCGGGCGGGACTCCGCCGCCGGCCGCCGCAAGCACGAGGTCGCGCAGGCGCTCGCCAACTACACCGCCACAAGGTGACAGACACACACACACACACACAACCGATACCAATAAATAACATTTGAAGTTTAATCAGTGATGTGTGTTGCGCAATGAAAAAGGCTGTTAACAAAACAGTATTGTACATTATCTGTTATTAAACGCGTGCCTATACAACTTTAAAATTACCGATCTCATTTTCCAGCCCTGAACAGCTGTCCCTGGTGAAGGGCCAATTGCTGGTGGTGCGCAAGAAGGCGGACAGCGGGTGGTGGGAGGGCGAGCTTCAGGCGAAGGGTCGCAACAGACAGTCCGGCTGGTTCCCCGCCAGTTACGTCAAGGTATAATCGGTAGATGTGCACGCATGAGCGTACGCCACGAGTCCGTGCAGACGTCCGTCACGTAATAACAAGCACGTCAAGGTTAAACCGTTAATAGATGTGCGTACGTGTGCACGCATAAACGCACATTAGATGTGTGTATCTGTGTGGGCACATACAGTTGTATGTCAAGTTATTCTATGTGATATAAGTACGCACGTGTGACTTACATAAAGTGCGTATGGCGTACGTTCGAAATGCTATAAATCGTTTAAATTTTCTGTTTAAAACCTGTCAAGTCGAATAAATTTAAATACACAACTCTTGCAGGTGTTACAATCGTCCGGCCGCACATCCGGTAGGACGACGCCCGTCATGTCCAAGATGGACACCGTGCCCACAGAAACTGTTATTGATAAGGTGAGCTTTATATTCGTATGTAGTTTTAAAAATAAAACCATCAGTACTACGGAAGACCAGGCGCTATGGTTCCGCCGCGGCCGAAGTCTGAGTGGATTTCCCTTTATACGTAATTAATTGTACTGTTGGTTCATAGTGTAAAATCTTGTTTAACCTTACACATTCTCACGCACAATTTCCACTATATTTCACCTATTCCACTATATGTTTGTTATAAATTTATAAAATCAAAGTGAATATAGTGGAAATAGTGCATGTAAAAGTGTGTTTCATTAAGGTTGCTTTCCCTTTATACCTGCGCTGTAAGCATTGCGTGGTCACAGACTTTTTTATTTGGTATCGAATTGTTTGTGGTTTCGTCTGTTGTACTTTTGTCTCTTTTTTAATAATCTTTATTTTTTTATAACTGGCTGGGTTTTAAGTACATTAAGATTTTTAGTGATATTCCGCGAAAATTAACCTCAACCTGCGAGTAAAAATGCGGGTTGAGAACCTCGACGCGCGTTTCGCCCCAACACAGGGGCTTCCTTAGGATGTGGACTCTACAAACAACGTCCGTTAAGTTCTATTTATTTCGCGGAATATTGCTAAAAATCTAAATTTACTTAAAGCTATGGATTTTCGCAAAGTAACGCCTGATTCTATTAACTTTTTGGCTGTTTTGTTCCTTTCATGTTTAAAAAATATATATATTTTTTAATTTTATTTTAACATAAGCCGTTAGCTACGATGTTCAGGTCACATAATGATTGCTTTAGAGTTTAGCGTCCATTATAGCTAGGTGACATTAAAACTTAATGACAGTAAATAGACAGAAATAAACTTTACTTAATCCGGGAATGTCTTCTTTCATAGTCCCGACCGTAACATAACGCCATTTTGACCGAAAGCACTGATGGTCATTGGACGTATGACAAAGTATATGACGGTAAATAGCTGTGTTTTGTCACTTCTCATCCAGTAATTCAGTTACCACTGTTCACCACTAGGGGCACTGTTTAACTTTACATTAATCTTTCCAGGTGATCGCCCTATACCCGTATACAGCGCAGAACGCGGACGAGCTGAGCTTCGAGAAGGACGACATCATCGCCGTCACCGACCGCAGCCAGGACCCCGCCTGGTGGCAGGGTACGTGCACGCACATACGAACAAACACACATACAGAGAGAGACACATAGACACGTTACACACACACAAACACCTATACAGCACACAATGCGGACGACCTGAGCTTCGAGAAGGACGACATTATCGCCGTCACCGACCGCAGCCAGGACCCCGCCTGGTGGCAGGGTACGTGCACGCCCACACACGCACACAGAGAGACATAGAAACACACAACTAAACAGCACAGAATGCGGACGAGCTAAGCTTTAAAAAGCTAACATAGCTTATTTGAAGGATTCTTCACACTTCGTCTGTAAAATAAATTGTAGATAGTCTATACGGCACTTGTCAGGAAGTTGTGAGACAGGTAATAAATCTTCTGTATTGTATTTCAGGTGAGCTCAGAGGCATGACTGGCTTATTCCCGAGCAACTACGTCACCAAACTGGTCAACTAAAATTCCTAACGGCTCATAACATAGCACTGCTGAATAAGTAAGCATTAAAGACCAGTAGTTTTATTTAATTTAATATAATTACCGTTGTTGTATGTAGTTAAGATATACTCAAGAAGCTTTTCAACCTATATTAAGATTATAGATTGTGACAAGTTGATGCGAAATCACGTGCTTCATACTTTCATGGCACTTTTTAGTGATTATAGAAAGAATTTTCGCTTTGATGCATCTATTTAGACATTGTGATTATTTTATTATGACCAAAGATAGTCATTCCTTTAAAATACTATGATGGTGTTATCTAAATTTTGTGAATTAAAAGACAAACTACACAATATATCAAGCAAGATAAATGGTTTTCAATGAGAACAAAATGATATGTTTCACAGCGATTGTATATGCTGGAAAACTATGATAATAATCTCTACTATTATGATTAAAAAAAAACCACCTTACTAGATGGTAAAATTACGAATAACACAGGCAGTCCCATGTGGTATAGAACTGTTTGCTGTTCAATGAATTTAGTTGTTGCTAGCCTAAAGTAGATAATATATTATGTTAACGCTCAACCTTGTTTTATTAATGACCTAATAACCCTGATGAGCGTCCGTAGCCTAGTGGGAAAGACATGTGGTTCGCACTCGAGAGGGTGCAGGTTCGAACCCCGGTGGAGGCGTGTACCAATGAGACATTTTTCAATCTCAAGTACATAATACGGACGCTCATTGCCGTGGGAGAGCCGTGCTTCGGCACGAATGGGCCGGCTCGACTAGAGCGATACCAAGGCCTTACAGAAAACTGGCGTAAAACGACGTTGTGCTGTGTTTCGTTCAGTGAGTGAGTTTACCGGTGGCAAAACTTCCGTAATCCCCCTATCCATATTCCCCCTTAAAGGCCGGCAACACACTTGCGACTCTTCGGATGTTACGAGTGTCCATGGGCGACGGCAGTTGCTTTCCATCAAGTAACCCGTCTGCTGAAAAAGATGTTTCGATGACTTGTAAAGGCGAGGAAACACCTCGCGATTTTTGACGGCCCATGGAACTGACGTTTTCAAAAAATGTCAAGTTTCGTCGCATCGATGCCGCGTAGTGCGGTCACACCTTTATCCCGGCTGCACATTGTTCGAATTTCTGATCAGAAAAATTCGGACGCCCCGCCGGAACGCAGTGTGCGTTCATTTGTCTTGTTGTGGATCTTGCAGACGGTTTTTTTATGGTACATAACAGACATCCGAACTTTTCTTATCAAAAATTCGAATAAAATGTTCCGCCAGACTAAAGCTCAAAACTAATTGATCGGACGCGGCTGTCAGCCCGTACAAAACGTCCGCGACTTACGCCTTATGGTTTGCACACTTCAATGTACAATTATTGTCTAGATCGCGGCCGTCAGTCGCGTCCGATCAGTATGCTTTCCGCTTAAGAGGAAAAAACTATAATAATTTCACAGCTGTTTAGTCTAGACTAGGCAGTAAACCTTGGATCAAATTTATTCGCTGGGTGCGTGTCAAGACGCAGCGAACATAATTTGAGATGCCATATGACTGAGACATTTAAAAAAGGGTCAATTTGTATGCCGCCAACAATAACACATCATAATGTATAAGACTTAGGGCCTGTTTCACCGCTTATAAAGTTGATGTTAGGTTATCCACGAGAATCGACTTTTTAACAGCTATATCTATACAACATCTGTCAAAGTTGTGGACAGACTATCTGTAAGCGGTGAAACAGGCCCTTAGACTTATTAGAATATCTAGGGTAGACAAATAAAATATACATTCTTGCGTTTTTTAATAATTTTACTAACATTTAACACACAACAAAAAAACATAATATAGATGTGTCATAAATTCTTTATAATACGGTTATGTTAAGTCTAAGTAGTAATATAATATTTCATCATGAAATAAAAAATAAAATTTATTTTATTGAATAAAATAGTTATGACACTTCCAGAATAAATACCCTACGTTTTATTATTAGCCTTCTTTGTTAAATAATTTATCTTCTACTATACTTATTAACTAGCATATTAATTTATACGTACTGGTTTTGCACTATTTTTGGTTATTTTTTTTTTATAAAATATGTTCCAGCTGACAAACTAATCCAAACATATTTCGCATAGTTTTGTCTCCCGCAGAATTTTAATACTTTCGACAATTATGTTGGAGGTGTTAAAGTTCAGAATCGTCTGTGAAACAATTTAAAATTTCAACACATCAGATTTTTATTGACTCGAGAATCGATGTTTTCATACACCGTCCGTTTTAAATAACTGTGACTGCTGTAAACCTTTAGTAAATTGTATTCAACATCAGTATTATCACACAAACTTTTTATTTTTATACTTCCTAGAACACATGCACGGTCAATCTTTTTCATGTTCATATCTAAGGTAATATGTATTTTCATTGTAATGGCCAAATTATATACGCCTGCTAGAACTTACATACAGCGAGAAAATTGCTGTTAAAACTATCTCTTACCTCAAGTCTCACATATTATGATATACTGTCAAGAAACATTGTCATCTGTTTGTGTATCGTATGTAACGGAAATATTTTCGCTGTCCACTGGAATAATTTTATGTATGTATTTCATTATTATTTTATTACAATACTATCAATGTCACGCATTCTCCATCTTTAGCAAATTGGTTTATGTACCTCGTCACCAATACCATCATTTAGGGCATATTAAAATTTTTCTGCAAAGAAACATTAATATTTCTTTCCATATTTTGATCGAACCACCCCATGGCATATTTTATACATCACTGTTAATTTAACTTTTATTCATAACTGACATGGTGTGATGCTATATATAATTATATCTACCTTTTCTTTTGACGTGACAACGTCTTATAATTCGATAGAGCTGGCTGCACGCACGAAAAAACATGACTCATGCGGCGTTAC
>JAOTAV010084361.1:0-12114 GCA_026546445.1 Cyclargus thomasi | reverse complement strand
ATTATGGTGTACCTCAAGGTCAGTCTTTGAGGTACACCAAAATATATAAAATAACTTTGGTTATTTTATGTTTAAATTAATGATTTCCCTGATATTATACAATTTTAGTAACCAGTCCTATTTGCTAACGATAGTATAATTAACAATAGAGATAATCACAAATCTGAAATAATTAAAAACCTTACAACAATCATAAACAGGCTAAAGTCTAAACTACAAAAAACCTCATTGACGGACTTCAGAAAACAAAAATAACACAGTTTCAAACTTACAACAGTAAACACAATGATCTTAATATTTCTATCAATAATATTAATAATATCTATGAACGCTTCACACCACGTCAGTCTGGCCCGTGGGAAGTACCTGAAGGACTTGTATAATAAGTAGCAGACAAGGAAAATATATTTAATACTGTTATACTATACACAATACACATATTTTATATTTTTATTATATGATACATATATTTAATACAAATCCACGACCCAGGAACTTCGAAAAACTTTCGTTCCATAGGCGGGATTCAAACTCACGACCCCCGGCGTGAGCTACCAAAGTGCTCAACCACTGTGCCACAGAGGTCGTCAGTAACGATAATAGTCATATTGAAGAGGTTATATTTACTTATTTCTTGGGAATAATAATAATTATTATTGATCGATATTGTACGTGGAAACAACACATAGATTTTAGTTAGGAAATGTAAAGAGAACTATATCTGAAAATGCTGATTTGTTTAGCGTACCAAGGTTATGTTACGTCAAATTTACGTTATGGATTGATAATATCGGGTAACTCCATCGATGGGATTCTATACGAGCCTTCCGAATACAGAAAAAGTGTATTCGGTCAGTCTGTAGAGCAAATCCCACAAACAGATGTAAGACACTATTTAAAAACATTCCTTTACCCTGTCTTTACATCTTGGAGTTTTTGTTCATAAATACAGTGATAAATTCTCTATGACTCTATAACTCTGATAAAATATGTATTCGTGATCAAAGAATAAATATGTGTAGTGGGAACGCATAAATATGTGTAGTGGGAATGTATACTGATCTGCGGTTAAAATATATGATAATAAATAAACTTCTAACGAAACTAAAGAATCTTAATATAAACTGAGAACATAATTGGATACATTCTTGCTCACCAAAATACACTATCATCTAAATGAGTATTTAATTGAAAAAATATAAATAATACTTTAAGTATTCTGACGATTTCTTTTTGAAAAATTAGTGTGTAGTATAAATAACTATGCAATTTTTTCATTGTTGCAGGTATATGCAAAATTTAAATATATGTTCATATTTTTACAACTTAACTTAATATTATTATAAATAATTTTAATTGTACTGACATCATAAACCCCTATACACTACAACCACTATTGACATACATATATCATAAAGATAAGGCCTAAATACATGTAACGGTACGATAAATGTTAAAAGGCTGTTAATGTGTATTATGATAATAATTAATCATCAAGATTTAGTTCCATCTTTTAGATGTCGTCGAGCGAGTAGGCCACACCTAGTGGGTAAGACCTTTGGTTCACACTCGAGAGGTTGCAGGTTCGAACCCCGGTGGAGGCGTGTACTAATGAGATACATAATATGGATGCTTATTGCTATGGTAGAGCCATGTTTCAGCCACGCGGAACCATTTGTATGCCGGTTGGACTGCTTGGCCCGAAACGGCGTTGTGCTGTATTTCGTTCAGTGAGTGGGTTTACCGGTGGCCAATTTCCCTAATCCCATACCCCTGTTCCCATTCTCTATTCCCTCAAAAGGGCCGGCAACGCGACGACTACGACTACGACTCTTCGGATGTCGCGAGTTTCCATGGGCAATGGCAGTTGCTTTCCATCTGGTAACCCGTCTGCTCGCTTGCCCTAATAAATCATAAAAAAGTTCCTAAATGCTGTTTTAAAATATTTATATGGCTGTTTATGTTATAAAAAACTGTTAACATTCCTACGCATAGACGGCTGAAATTGTGATCTACGTATTCAATATAATATAACACCATCATTTCTTTGTTCCAATACCCTGGAATAAATTATTCTGATTCTGATAAAATCAATGCTAACAAAGCCTGACTAAATCGCGTAGGTTGATCATCTAGGCCCGTAATAATTCAGTTTCTCTCTAAGCATACACCATGCACTGTAACTCTCTGAGTTGGAGTACAATATGTGATCAAATTTTTGACATTGCAATCTATCGCTAATTTCCCCAGAGGATAACATGGCACATAAAGAAACTATATTATTCTTACCTTACTAACTAAAGTACAAAGAAATATTGGATTCATAGTAGGGCTGCCAAAATCTGAGCTCTGTGATCCGCGTGTAGACTAACAAACACAAAAATTTCCTGGCGACGGGCAACCCTGATGCTTAATAATGGGACTACGCAATATTAGATACGATTTCCTATTGAGCATTAAATGTAATATTTACCGATATTCATTGAAAAAAGGAAATGTAAGTGATAAAAGGAATCTTTTGGCCGCTAATGGGTTAACTTTATTCAATTGGGTAGAGACTAACTTAGTTCAACTTGAAACCGATTTTCGACCGATATTTAAGTACTCGTTATGTGCCAAACTCTCTTAACATAACATTCCGATCCTCGCTGTCAGCAGCAGCGACAAATAAAATGCCACTTTATGACCTAAACAATAAGTTTCATTTTTCTAATGACATTGGTCTTGCTTCTAATGAAGCCGGTGCTTTGTAGTAGCATACAGCAAAATGACGTTTTATTTGAGTTCTTGTTTTTCGCGGACGCTGGCTGCAAGAATCGAAACGTTACTTTTAGAACTTACCTAATTCAAACGATATAAAATTTCGCTTCGAATTTCGAATGAAACACAACCGCAATTTTGCTCTTATGCAGTCACAATTCAGTCACAGTTAAGTCGTTATCTGGTTGTTATTCAAGTTTGTTTTATTTTAAGAAATTATCATACAGTAAAAACTGCCGATAAAGCACTTTTCTCGACAGTGACGTCTTCAGTAATTCCAACTTACATCTCACTGGCTGAAGTCCCCGTTACGACGTTACTGGGGCCTTAGAAGTGATTTGTAAGGCCCCCGAGAATATCTCTTCCGACTATGTTTGTTTGCTATTTATTATTACTGGTGCTTGAAGTTCTGAGAAGCTTTTTCGTGAACACTTACGTATTAAGAACACGAATATGTATAGCTAATGAAAGAGAGTTATTATGCCTTGGGACAGCCATGATTTTAACCTAATTTTAAGTTAATAATTGCATATAAACATAAAATTTAGTAGCAAGTGGCAAGTTAAGTCACTTAAATTTCAGATAAAATTTAGTTAAACACTTATCTACTTAATACGTGTAACCAGACATTTAGGGGTGTCTCAAAACCGGCGTGCAGTAACGATCGTTAGCGGAATTTCGGTAAAAGACTCTAGTATATGTCCTTCATACTTATCATGTGTAACAAGAAAAGCAAATTCAAAATCTAAAACATTTTTTAATACTAACTATCCCAAATACATAATATCATCCCAAAAATCATGAGATAAAATATACAGCTAAAATACTAACAGATAAAATACTAACAGATAAAGTACTAACAGATAAAATACTTTTAATTTCAAACACGTGACAAAATTTTGGTGCATCATCTTTTATAGAAAATATGTAAGTGATTTAAAAAAACATAAATCTACCTAAAGAGCCACAAATATTAGCCGTTAGGCCGTTATTAACAATTTATGAAACATCAAACTTAGCTATACGAAACCGAAGAAGATAAAGTACTTCCCAAGCATCAATCATTAGCCAAGCCTCAGCCGCTGAAAGCTGGAGATAAAATGCAAAGACTTCAAAAAGTTAAAGACACGAACTTTTATCACGAGCAAACATTATGTCAAACTGCATTGTAGTTACGAGTGAAAAGTTTCAGACTGCGAACAAACCTAGACGGTATTTTAAATTAGATAAAATAGAAACATGATGACTGGCACTCGAAGTAGCGAAGTTTGAAAAAGTCGTTATTGCGTGCTTACGACTCCCCGGTAGTAATGGGCGAGCGCGATTTCGCTGACAAATAAATATGTACCAACCTTCCCGTTGAGAGTAATTGTGGTGTGCGGCCACGAGAATGGCGATCTAAAAACGTTACTTTTTATATTTCCAACACTTTCTATTTACTGAGCAGAAAATGGAAGAGAATCGAGTTTCGGCAAAAATGTGTTGACTCGAACGGAGTAATAAAAGGGCCCCTAAGAAAATCAGTGTAAAAAAGCGCTTGCACTGTATTACGTCGAGTGGTAAGCTTACCTTTAGCCCAACTTCCTTAGCTCTATTGTCCATTCCTTTTATATCCTACATAAATCTGCAACGCACGAAGTTCCGAGAGTCTGTATTCTGAGGTCTAGATGTCGGCAATTGATTTTTACTAGACGACTGTCCACCTGCTATTATCCCCTAATTTCTTAAAAAAATTCATAAAAATCCTATGTGAACATAGGATTAATTTATCTATAGAAATAATCCAAAAGCACTGCGCGGACTTTGATGAAATATAGTAATACAAATAGTGTCAGATCAGCTTATGTCCTTTTATTTCTATTAATTGTTCTAACAGGATAAATAATTTATGGAACTCCTTAAATGTATGTATAGGGAGAAGTCAGTAATAATAACTATAAAAAACAAAATGTAAGAACATAAAATAAGAAAATTAATTCTTAAAGCTTTTTAAATTTCTTAGATGAATGTAATTAAATGTTAAAATTAAAAAAAAACAAGAAGCATAAAATATACTGTCCTCGAAACATTAACGCGCTCTATATTTTTAAATTGATTTAAATTGAGCTTAAGTGAAAGCTCATTAAAGAAGTACAAAAATAATAAATCGCAACTTTAGTGACCGCAATAACTTATACTCACAGGCATGCAACACGATAAACCGCTGGTTAACATAAAGGAACAGAATTTTCTTTAAACATAAAAAGAAATACGCAAAGAGGTGCGTGACCACAAAGGAAACCATAAAAATCATATTATTTATTTTCATTTTAAAAGTTGAAATGAAATATTGTTTATTATTTCACTGGTTTTGCGGTTTTGTAAGGGTTCGTATTTCGTAATATTATTTCAAATAATTCAGCTCTCAGAGTGCGGTTCATTTACGACATAAATATTTATTAGTTGGGTCATTTTATATCGTAAAAACTGAGTTATACAAAAATAAATATGTTCATTTTGACAAAAATTAAAATTAAAATATTTTACCAATTTTATTGTATATTTTCAAAAAAGCATTCTGTGGCCAAATATTCAAGTGATAATATAAATATTTTATAACTTTGAAAATAAAACTTAATGCAGCCTAAAACTAACATTCCGATTCTCGCTTCCAGCGGCCGCGACAAATAATAACTCAAAAAAGACGCCACTTTACAACTTATAAGCTATAGGTTTCATTTTGCTCCACGCCACTACAAAGAGTTACGTTTTCATTATCACATCTACATAGCCACAAACATATGCAATGTCTTCCTGAAACAGAAAACGCTCGTTAGTATGATTCTTTCGATCGATCAGTAAATTTTGAATCTAAAAATCTGTGTATGCATACTGCCATTGTAAAGTATTTTGGTGTTTCTAAAGGTATAAACTGAATTCAGATTAGGAATTAAGGAAGGCCATTCCGCATATACATATCAGTTGGCCAGCGAAATCCGACTGATGTCTCATTTCAATTTATTTTGATCTACGATCCCTAAAAAAAAACATCTAAATTACGTGTTCAGAAATTGTTTCAAACGCAAATTCGTGGCCTAACAAGGACTACAATCTTCAATCATTTACATTAACCTCACCTTGAAGATTTGACCCGGAATTTCTGATTACAAATTGTCAAACTAATGTTAAAATAGTGATGCCCCCCGGGGCTGACCCCATCGCTTGGAATTTCATACAATGCAAATTTATGCCATTACGTCAAAGTGTAACTTGTGAAGTTACATTAAAATAATTAAAGTCGGTTAGTAAGAGTCTGAAGTGTCATCTCGGTTTACCTGTGGTAATAAGACGCTATGACATGGCTATGGTCCATAAATGATCTGTTTTTGGTAATGTTTGATAATTTACAAACCTTCTATAATTTGTAGTTAGAAAGGATTGCACAATACTTAATACTAGAGGTCGCCCTGTGGTCAAAATTCGACCATAAATATTTAAGTTCATCGTGTAGAGGAGCTATAAAAAACTATAATCTATTCTCAATTCAATCACAGACTTCAATTTGGCATAGAGGTCTCGTTAGCAGGCACGAAATTTTATTTACAAAAACACAGACGTCAACCATAAACAATAAAATATTTCGTGTATGATTATCGTGTCATGTCAAAATATTGTAGTGTGCCTGTAATTGTGTGCGTAGCATTTATTTATTAAAATATGTAAAATAAAAAAATAATTTTAAAATAATATTAGTATTCCACGCGCCTCCTCCATATCAACTATAACTGGGAGAAAAAGAGGTACAAAGTTTTCCGCTCGTGTATTAATATATAGATTACTAAGAAATGAAAAAATACAAATTCTACGTCAAAACAGATCGTAATATTGATTACATTAATATGTACGTCCTTTATAATATTACAAAGCATGATCATTGATCATAACACTCCAGAATTGGCATCACAAATTCTATGAAAGCCGAGTTGACAGGGCGCTAATAAATACATACGATGGACGGCCATTGCAGTGACGACATGCCCTGTATTCCTCCATCGAGGGTATAAATAAACCCGTGTCCACCGGAATGTCGATTCGGCCTAAGCCGAAGCCGGTAATAACCACAACCTTAGGCATAGGAAGAAACCTAATATATATGACAATTTGTTCTGGATTAATCAGAAATATAATATGTGCCGCAACAATAATATTATTAATAATAGGTATTTTCTTGAAATGTAAATGATAATATTTTCTAATATTTATTTTACGATTAAAAAGTATATTAAGGAAAAAAAATGTTTAAAACGTCAAATCAAAAAGACTTAGAAATTGATTTTGCCAATTTGACCTAGCGTTACTATAATATAAAGTTACCAATGCTAAAGCTGAAGCCTTATACGTGGACTGGAGAAGTAAGTTTAACCTCTTATAACTATGTCAAATCGCTAACTACATTAACCAAAAAAATATATATATACAATACAATATAAGTTACACTATAATCTCTAAGGAGGAATTGTTGTTTCTTGTTTTTGTTGTTAGTTGTATATTAATTATTTTCCGTTAGCGGGGGAAGATTTTCAAAACTCCAAATGGTCCATGGTCAAGGCCTTTGGCGCCTGTACTCACCTTAAGTAAAAAAATTGAATCAGAATTATTTTTACTATAGTTTTCAACCTGAATTTTTATATAATAATATTTAAAATTCAAAAAGTCGTACATTTTAAACATGGCCCGAACTCTTTTGACAGATTATGTACTTCATCTGTCAGATATGTTGTAGATAGCAAACATGGCACTTAAATGCAAGTGATGGAATGGCTCCTTGTCGCTAATTTATAACGCTGTATTGTTTTTAATTTTTTTATGTTGTTAATTACAATGTTTTACTGTCGGCACATAAAATTGGCCGCTTTATCGAGTAACCCCCTTAGGGATTCGTATCGCGCGTGATTTAGAATTTCAATTGTGTATAAATATCAATATAGCTTCGGCCTGTCAAAGGTTTTTCCGGTTTAAGCGTACAACGTAAACATTGTGCTATATTTTTTCCTGACACCCTCTTTGATAGATGAAATGAGTTTAAATTAAAAATGCTTTTGTTTCTGTTTTAAATTTTATAAGAGCTGTTTTTTTATTACAAATTTCAAGATATCTTTGATATTTTTTTTTCTCAATTTACAATTTAATTTTTTTGCACTTTGCGACTTTTGATTGTTACACGCCCGCAAGTTTGGGGACGTGGTGGTTTCTGTCCTTAATAGTCATTTTCGTGTTATAATCGGCAATATGCTCGGTCGATACCTCTAGGGATATTTTTATAAAACTGGCAACAGCGTCCTCATCACTGTCAGTGTAATAAACACAGGTGTTAGTGTGTCGAAATATAGCTACAACTGCATGAGGATCGCTATTATGGATATCCAGCTTTCGAGACTTGGTCTGTATAATGATCACCGAAGGACTCGTTAATCCCTGAGCTTCATGAATTGTAAGAACGCGAGAGCCAATTCCCGAACCATAACCTGTGCTAATAAGGGCTAGTTTCTCTTCCTGTGTATGAACAAGATACTGGGTATTGAGGTCGGTTTTGGGTATTATCGCTCCTGTAAGTTTCCTTAGCTTTAGGGACCGCACGCCTTCCTTCGATGAATAGATGTTAGTATAGACCACACTCAAAGCGTAAGCTACATCCGTGGGACTCCTGTGTGTGTTCAGGCAGTGTTTGAAAAAATCCAAAAAAAATCCCCAAAGATTTTTTATTTGCGTCTTTCTAGATTTAAGTCAGTTAAGTTCGATGTTGTCGAAATATAATGAGGATTTCACAAATTGCCAGCTGCAGATTCGATATTCTATAGAATGCCTAGGCAATGCATAAAATGCAAACTATTTCACACACTGGCGGCAGCAGATTCGACATTCTATATATTAATACGCAAGCGGAAAACTCTATACCTCTTTTTTACGAAAACGCGTAGATATAAAAGCATAAAAATTCTTCCATTTATAGTTGGTATGGAGCATGAGCGTGGAATGCTAATATTATTTTAAAATATGATTTAATCTTGCATACTTTTAATAAATAAAACGATACAATATTTTGACATGACACGACAATCACACGGGAAATACTCTTTTGTATGTATGTGTAAAGTCAGATTTTTTGTTAAAATTTAATTGCCTTTAAACGAGACCTTTATGCCAAATTGAAGATCTTGTTATATTAAATACGAGATGATGCCCTCAACTCCTTTACGCCGAAATTCGTTTATCGCGCGGGAACCGTACATTTTCCTGGTATAAAAAATATCCTTCGTCCTTCCCCGGAACTAAAGGTATCTCCATACCAAATTACAGCAATAACGGTTCAGCGGTTTGGGCGCAACGTTACCTATGTAACAGACAGATACACTTTCGTTATTACAATATTGGTATGAAATGTTTTTAAAACAACAACAACGGAACCCCAACAACTAGATAGCCTCGAGCCTTCCAATTTTTTATCTACATGAACATTCTCACGTGTTCTCAATGATAAAACAACGTTAATGTAAAAGTTTTACATTATATTTTAATTCCCATACGTCTTTACACTCGTGACGCGACGAGTGAGTGTCGTTGCGGTAACGTACAGTCAAACAACGTCTCGTGGTAGTGATGTGCGAAATGTTGTGTGTGATCGTAGTGTTGGCGGTGGTCGGTGGTGCTGGGTGTGCTGGGGGGAAACCTGACGGTGGACGAGCTGCGGGATTACTACCTGACTGTATGTATATATAATATCGACGGAAGAAAGCGGAAGTGGCGTATCTCAAAAAGTTCAAATTTACACCGGAGCCAAAAATTTTATTTTTAATAAATTAAGAAAGATAGTTGGAATTTTGAACATGTCTCATATTGGATTATGACATATAATAACATATGTGTATATCTGGACGCTTCACACCACGTCAGTTTTTCCCCGTGGTAAGTAACTGAAGGAATTGTGTTACGGGTACCAGACAACGGAAATATATTTTAATGTACTTCTATACTAAACACGTATTAAAGTTTTTTATTATATGATACACATGTTTAAAACACATCCACGAACAAGGAACTTTGAAAAACTTTCGTTCCGTCAGCGGGATTCGAAACGGCGACCCCCGCGTGAGCTACCAAGGTGCTTGACCAGTGAAGTCGTCGCGACAAGCATGTTCAAAATTATAATTTTCTACCTTTACTAATTAAATTGCTATAAATTTTTGGAAAAAGTTTTTGGCTCTGGAGTAAATTTGTTTTTTGAGATTCACCACTTCCGCTTTCTGCCGTTCATATAAATCTGAAAAGTTTGTTTGTTTGTTAATATTAAGAACTACTGACCGAAATTCAAAAATAACTCTTATGATTATAAGTCAATTTATCGAGGAAGGCTATATATAGCATCACCCTACGATAAAAAATGTTGCAAAAAAGTTTCACGCGGACGCAGCCGCGGGCAACAGCTTGTATATATACTATGTCACAATGTTAGTTACAAAAGCTTTGCTGGTTTTTTAAAAATCTTCTACAAGGGTTGAAAGTTTGTATGAAAGTTTGTCATTGCTTAAGTTAAAGACATGAAATTTTATTATTTCTGAGCTACTGATTCAAAATAAAGGGATACATATTTTATCATTTATTGAAATTGTACCCCTGCGGGGGTGAAAAGGGGATTAAAGATTCTATAAATTTTTCTACGAAAGTTCGTCATTTTTATTTAAAGACCTAAAATTTTGTTTCTGAGCTGCAGATTCAAAATAAATAAATACGTGTTTAAGCATTTTAAGAAATTTTACTCCCATTTCACTCGACATGGGTTTGAAAGTTTGTATGAATTTTGTGGAGAAAGTGGGATAAGGGACTTAGTTTTGTGACATCACATTTCAAGTTTTCTAAATTTAATCTCGAAGTTTGAAATATAAGGCATGGTTGAAATTTCTAGATGTAAAATGACAAATTTTAGACATTTGTGACAATGGGGGAGAGGGGTCAAAAAACCGGCCAAGTGCGAGACGGACTCGCCCATGAAGGGTTCCGTACCAGACAGAACAGAGCAAAAATTGGGAAGACGCATTTCTTTCAAAAAGTTTTAAATTTATAAAAAAATATATTTTTTTGGAACCTCACAATTTTGACTTCAAAATCCGTCATTTTGATCTTTTAATTGCTTAATGTACCCAGTATAACTTACGCTATCAAGACGAATCTAACGATACCTTACACGTTATATTCCATCAAGCCGTTTTGGCTGCAGAGCGTGCCAAACAACTATACATAAATATATATTTTGCATACTCTCGAAAAACATAACCCTCCTTCTGGCGCAGTCGGATAACTGAACAGCTTTGAATTGTCCCGGTATGGCATCGATAGCGCGATGTAGACGTATTTATATATGTACATACATACATATACATACAAACACGTTTGTTGTATGACCTACTCTTAAACAATTAATTTATTTTGTTATAGTGGCAATAGAAATACATATTCTGTGAAAATGTCAACTCTTTAGCTATTACCGTTCTTGAGATACAGCCTGCAGACATACGAACAGATGAACAGACGGACAGACAGATAGATAGACGGACTGACAGTGAAGTATTAGTAAAAGGATTCTATTTTTACCCTTCGGGCGCGGAAAAGGTTTATGCGGCCATGAAAATGTTGTACTTGTAATATTTATTTCGTTGGCAAAGTAAATTACTGTTTTTAGGAAAAAACAGTTTATTA
Organism: Cyclargus thomasi; assembly: GCA_026546445.1. Taxonomy (NCBI): domain Eukaryota; kingdom Metazoa; phylum Arthropoda; class Insecta; order Lepidoptera; family Lycaenidae; genus Cyclargus; species Cyclargus thomasi. The sequence continues at coordinate 624 of JAOTAV010084361.1, read as the reverse complement.
TTATATGTACACAATTTTCATGGCCGCATAAACTCGACTGATAGATGTAACTCGGAGTCAGCTGTGTGATAATATTTAATTACGAACATTTATGGATCTTTTTTAAATTTTGTCTTGGTTAAAAATGTGAAGTTCGCGGAGTCCGGATAGGGTTTATATTAGAAGGGGACTGATAGTAAGTTCACTTTCTCACACGGATCTTTCATATTTACAAATTATAATAAATCTGACGTGAATAAAATTCAAAATGACATAGACAATTTAAAACTTAATTGAGCTCAAAATAATGAAATCATAGAGGAAGTGTAAAATCACACATGTTAGGCGTACAGATTGACAATTATTGTAACTGGTACGCACACAGATAGAATTTTGCTCAAAACTGAACCAAATTTGTATTCGTTTTATGAAGGTTCGCGTGGACAGATACCGTGTTACTTATAAACCATGTGTAAAAAATTACACTCAGAATAAACTTAGAATAATCGGAATCACAACTCATAACTTGGGTACACCCAAGTTATTACATACACTAGGTTTAAGTTACAACTTAAACCTAGTGTATGGTTGGTGTAAACTCCCATACAAACGCTATTCCAACCTTAAACCAACCCCAGTCCTAGT
>JAOTAV010084360.1:0-37020 GCA_026546445.1 Cyclargus thomasi | reverse complement strand
CGATTTTACCGTTCAAACATCAAAAATAACTAAACTCGCCGATCGCGCAAGTTAACTCGCAACTTAACTAAATTAAGAGTAAATAGGCACTTAGTCCATGCTAAACAACCCCCTTATTCATAAAAATTATTTAAATGTTTAGCTTATCAAGATTAGCTTTTTTTCTAAAATAGTAAACGTCACACGACATAAAGGGACACCAAATCTTGATTAGCTAAACACAGTTTAAATATTTTTATGAATAAGGGGGTAAGTCAATCGGTTGCACCGTTAGATCGTGAGGCAAGGCGAAACAAATACATATTATTTATGCAGGTCGATCGGTCCGGATATACTGCTGGCGATAGTTAATTCCAGAGTTCACTGTGCGAGGCAGAATTTGATATTTTTGTAGTAAGTACCAAACAAATATTAACTTAAGTTACCTTTTTATCAGTGAATTTTCCGTACAAGGAATCCGAAACTGGAATCTGCACGTTCAGAGAACCTCGTGTGCCGCTCACTTGTGGTATAGCCATATTGCTATAATAATAATGATAACAAATATTCGATTAAACTAACTTTAAAGTCATTATTATAATATGTAAAGATAACAAAATAATTAATTTATTGTAGGTAGAGTATATAGATTGCAGACAGGATTATCTTAATTATAGTTACGTGTTGAACAGTTAATTTGAAAAAAAAAATTTTTGGTACTCCAATGTTGTCACATCCTCAATCCATCTATCCAAAGTATAGTTTTCTTATTAATCATAAGCAATTATTTTATGTTTAGCTAAAATATCCGATTTCCTGAGGCAAGTTCTATTAAATATTAATAAGCATTTCTAAATGAAGGTGTATATAATTTTAATATTATATAAAAAACTTAACTTACCTATGTCCAACCTTGGTGAGTGTAAAAACCACTGTTTGTAAATCCTCTATCGCCACCACCATATCACCCCACATAGCTTTCTCGGCAGCATACAGACTTAACAGACCTTCAAACTGACATAGCGGACCTAGGTCTGAAGTCAAAATTTTCACCACTATGTCACAGGGAGTTGAGCAGAACCAACACAATAGACCGGATGTTACTGTGGCTAGCTGAAACATAAATTGCTGGCTTGTGAATTGAGCAATAATTATATTGGTAGGACTGACAAAATACACTCTTGCTCGCACGCCTTTTTCGAACGCGTGTATTAACGTTTCGTACTAGTGGAGAGAAAAAAATTAACAAAATGTGATTTTGAAAGTTTAACAGCTGTAGCAGATCACGAACTTTCAAGCAATACCGCGATATAGACGACCAGCAGCGACATCTATAATTAAGGAAAAAAATGGCAAAAAAATTGTTTGTTGTATAAGAGCCCCCCTTAAAAATTTAATTTGTTTTGTTTTCAGTATTTGCTGTTATAACGGCAACAGAAATACGTAATCAGTGAACCTATTACCGATCTTAAGATACAGCTTGGAGACAGATAGATGAGCAGACGGACAGACAATCAAACAGACAGACGGACAGACACCGAAGTCTTAGTTAGGGTCCCGTTTTAACTCTTTGTGTACGGAACCCTAAAAAAAGAGGCGGTTATACTCACAGCCTGCGAGAAGCATGCATCCCGTCTCGTCTGCAGCGCGGCGTGGTCTCTTGTACACTTGGGCATCTCGCAACAGAGTCTGAAGGACGCGTGCGACACTCGCTCCCAGCGTACGAGACGCTCGCTCGCCTTTTCGAACGAGTGTATCAGTGAACGTAGATCATCTATCTCTTCGTCCGTTTTAGCTGAAAACGTTGAGCTGTTAGTTATCTAAGATGTAGCGGCCGTAAAAAGGAACCGCACCAAGGGTGTTTGTGCTAAAGTGTACAAGTGGAATATTACCGAACGGCGTTCAAATCTCGTTTTGATAATATGTCAAACGTAAAAAAACGGAACGCCGGACGATAAAATTCATTGTAGTACATTAACACCCTAGGGGCCAGGACTTCTCCGACAACGAAAGAAGAGAAGGTTACAGAGGTTGATGGCTACCCAAGCAGTGGGTGGTGCGTGCGCGTATACCTTGACGCGCGAGCCCTTGCCGACGTATGTTGGCGTTGCGCAGCGGTCCGTGCAGAGAACGCCAACTCTGTACCGGTCGCCGTACGTCGATGGAGGAGCTTAGCAAAAGAGAGGGAAATAGGCCTCATGGCCAGAGCGGTTAGAAGAACCGACCGTTAGCGTTCAAGCGTTACGTCTAGTGACGGTGATCTGACCTGTATTCAAGGAGTGTATCAACCGTAAATATGGCGCGCCATCCTTCCGCCTTACGCAGACGCTGAACGGGCCTTAGGCCATTCCCGCCTTAGCTGGGGAACTCGGGGCCACGATGAGGTGTAACCGTCGACTATTGCACCGAGCCCCGGGAGAGTCGCGATGCGCACTGTGTTCCTGCGCATCGCGACAGAAAAGAAGACGTCCACCCTAAGCAAGCCCCTCATGTGGGGCCTTCTGCTTGTACAAGAGGGGGCGGGCCAATATCCCTCAAGAGATTGTGCTCGCTATACGTCAAAGCAAGTAATTGCGGATGGATGTCGCGAGAGGCTTAAAAAAAAACTTCTCCGAAATCGTTTTGAGACTCAAGCGATCGAATAAGAATGCCGCGTGCTTCTGTAACAACGTCATTTGTGACAAAAAAAATTGTTTCTGAGCTGCTGATGCAAAATAAATTAATACGTGTATAAGGGTTTTATGAAGTTTTACTTCCAGGGAGTGAAACAGGGGTTGAAAGATTGTATGAAAATAATACTCAATAACGCGAGCGAAGCCGCGGTATAGAGCTAGTTGTACTATAAAGCGCCGACGATTTTATCAATAAGTTTCCGTTAGTATGCGGGTCCACAGCAAAACTTAGAATCTTAAAGATAGTTCAACTCATTTGTGCGCTTGTAAATATAAGCATAATTGACGCAGCAGCCGTCGTCCGAGTAAACAAAGCTTAATCAGACAGTGGGCAACGCGCACAGCTGAGTTGCACTAACTATATGAGCGGCCGGAGCATAGATGAGGCCGCACTAGACGACGTAACTTTGTTCTTTTGCCAGTGGCGTAACTGAACAGTTCGAGGCCCGTGTCAAATTCGTTTTCGTTCCAAAAGTCCCGTGGCAAATTCGTTGTCAAACCAATACAAAAACACGTCAAGCGGTTATTGTAAAAAATAATCGCTTGCCACTTATGTAGGGGGGCTGATCGGGGGCCACTTCCGGCTGGGGGCGCCACGGCATTTTATAAAATAGGATGACAAGACCCTAAGTCTTAACTAACTTACAAGAAAGTAGAATGTATTTACCTCTGCTCAGAGACGACAAATGAATGGCAGCATCAAGACAGAAGTTGCAACTGGACTCTAAATCCTCTCCGAAGCTCTTCAACTGAATCAAGTTGCTTTGCTTCATAGCCTCATCGACGGCATTTGGTACATGGTCGCTTTTCTTATCGGAAACCTTGAATATTATTTGTATTTAAAATATTAAATAATGATAAATTATGTTTGTAGTGAATAAATAGTTCGCACTAGCACATAAATAATTTAACAATTACTAGCTATTGCCCTAGTGGTTATAAAGATGAAAATTAATATTTTCCTTCTTTTGAAAATGAATATTTCAACAAAATATGTCCAGCGGCTCGGGCGTGAAGAGGTTACAAACAGACACATTCGCATTATAATGCTCAGAAAGTACGGATTTACAAAACTTTAAAACATAAAATAAACATGAATTATATTGTAATAAATTATGGACCTTACATTAATATTATATATACTATAAAATATTAAGTCAGTACTCTAAGCTCTGATGCTCCAACTAAAAAAAGTATTAACTAAAACTGCACAGCTTTACATTTTTTTATGTATATTCTTTTCATGCGTATTCTTTACATGTATATTCTTTTCATGCGCTTAATAATCATTCTCATTTGCTATTTATGATGTCTAATTATATTCGAATAACTTTACACACAATACAATAATTAAGTCTTTGCATAGCTGTTATTTATTTACAGCTGAGTTCTCACGACACAATTAATAAATTTTAATGAGTTGGAATTTGTATGGATTTGTTTTGCCATAAATAAATCACTAGATGACGCCCAAAAATCGTATATTTCCGGGGCCGGAGTTTTTACCCGACTGCGCTAGACGGAGGGTTATTTTATACCACAATTCTGCATGTTATGTACAGCAGTTTAGGCGTGAAGCGTTATAGACAAACCCACTTTAGCATTTACATAATACTAGTAAGGACATTAAAAACTCTCTGATTAAGGTAACAATTAATGTGAAGTATGTATAGCTTTATCTACTTACTTTCGCACAAGCAACGGTAGTGAACAATAATAATGATATGAATATATAAATAAAACTAATAAAAACTGAAATGAATTGTTAGGAATTCGCAATCGCATTGTAAAAATTTATAAACTAAGAAATACCATTTTTCATGGTATTATCCTAGTTCGTGTTTCAATATGATTACGTAACGCAATATTTGCCCTATAAAGCCGGGAATAAAATGAGATATTTATTTGTATACAGACACTGTAACAAAACAAGATCATAGTGTAACATTATAGAACTATATAATTACACCCCATTCAGTATATAAGATTATTAACATGCTGTATACATATATGGTGTGTACATATTGTAATCGCATTTGAATAAAAATATTGCCCATAAAAAAACATTTAAGTTTCTCTTTCAACCCTGCAGTTAAATATACAGGAGACCTAAACACGCCTATGTAGACACATATTTGTTTTGCAACACCCTGTACAACGTTTGTTCTTTACCTTTTTCTTTTCTACCCCGCTGAGACTATCCATAAGGCATTTGTAAGACACTTGCTCCAAAGACGAGTTCTTGTAATCGTGCTTCAAACTGCCCCGTCTCGTTCGGTTCGATTCGAACGACAAACTCTCGTTCTTGCTCCTGACCGGTGACCGAACTGAACGGAATGAGTAATTGAATCTATTCCGTTCTTCGATATTGAAGTAGTCGTTGTAGAATTGTAGATCGGACCTTTCTAATGTATTTCTATTCGAGTCCGTTCTCTTATGAAATATGTTATTAGCGCTAGAGGACAAGGTTGGGACGTCAACTGTCGGGGACGTATCCTTAGAACTCGAACTGGACGAAGCATCGAATGTATCGCAGTCGGAATTCGCGTCGAACATGTTTAGTTGCTCCGTTAAACGCACAAGTGATGACATTGTCTGAAAAGAATAGTTGTGGTTAGCAAAATGTCTAAGGCTGTATTTGTTTAGTGTATCGATATTGCTTTTAACAAACGCCTCACTTAAAGACATTCCACCATCGAAAAGAGGATGATTTTTGATAGCTTATAATGTTACTCACGACTTTAGGTTTTCATACGCAAAAAACTTTTAAGTTAAATAGTTTTATTCAATAAGAAAATTGTTGTAGATTTTATAAAATTTACACAACACATCATACAGCAAGTATTAGATATTTGAACTCAATAACTTAATAGCAAAAAAAGTTTAATATTAAGCTTTTAGCCTCATTATATTTAAGATTACCTATATTTTAGATTACCTGTGGCTCAGCCTCTTCATTAGACGCCTGTTTCGGCCATCCTATCATAGCCATTGACTCTACCACTACATCAGGTTCCCATAAGGCTAGCATACTTTTGGATTTGCGTTTGATACCTATAAATAGATATGAGAATAATAAGTCACATAGATAGTTCAACTCTGTTGTGTTCATATTTGTGCGTGCGCTTGTAAATACACAACTTTCATTCATGTGGCAGTGACGCGGCAGGCGCCGTCCGAGTGAAAAAGATTTAACGACACATATAGCCGCGCGTGCAACTGTGTTGAACTTTATGTAAGTTATCATTTCTCATCAGTTGAAAGTATATTTTTGAAATAAAGCATCCCCTATGCCATCACTAGCTGTACCGCGCCCACTTCATTAAGTTTAAGGGTGAACAACCTTTATCACTTAGGGGTGTAAAAAAACGTAGCCAGTATTTAACTTAAGCTCAGTCATAATTATCTACACTATCTGTGGTTTTGGCCAGTGACAAAAAATATTAGAAATCACATAACACCCGCAACTCCGTTGCACCAAAATTCGTTTGTCGCGCGGGAATCATACATTTTTGCGGCATAAAAAGTATTTACTAAATCATTCTAGGGTAGAACACCAGATCATCCTAGGGTGGGCACCGCAAAGAGCAAACCAATCTTCCCCCCCCCTTTTTACGCCTATGATTATAAAGAAGCTAAAAACAGCCCAAATAGTACTAGTACCTATACTATAAAGTAGCTCGCGGCACCCCAATCTTTAAAAGTTTTTGTTTCCGTAAACAGTTCTCAGCAGTATTTAAGGACCAATACGTGGCCGGCTGTGTGGCCGTCTGATGTTGCGAGTGTCCATGGACAACGGAAGCTGCTTTTCATTAGGTAGCCCACTCGTTTAATCCCCATTTTTATAGAAAAGTGTGCCCTAAGCCTACCTCCAACGGTATCAATGACGTCATCAACTTGGCTCGCCTGCAACAGGACAACAATTCGCTCCATGTCCATAATGACTTCGTCGCGTAGACGGATCATCGCCAACACGTTGTCATAGTCCGTCTGCACTTTGTTCGCGATCGCAAAATTGATGGCTGACTTCGGACAGTTGATGCCCTTTAGTTGTTGAACCAATCTGGAAATAATAGCTTTATAAGTCGCTTCATAGAACAGTAAGAAAGTAATAACATTATATAGCTCTGACAATGGCGTTTCTAGCCAGCTTTGTATATTGTAGATGGTTGAAACTTGAGCCAAGTTTAAACTTAAGACAATCGTTCAATGTGTAATCAGGGAAGTTAAAACAAAGCCAGATCGCAGATCTAAGTAAGTTGGCCGCGTCATGTCAAACCCAACCGACAAAATATCACGACTTACACGGAATTGACATATTCCTACCAAATGATGTAGATCCGACCACTGGCTCCGTTTCAATATCCCCCTTAGTACAACCCAAAGAATTTGGGTGTAAGAACTAGACAGGTTATATTACTTAATTAATTGAGCTAGAAAACATTGACTTATTTTTAAAATATCTAGAAACTCAATATGCAGTTGATGAAGTAATATCGTAAAATATAACAAAGGATGTTGGGTTCAATGAATTTCCATTTTTACAATTTTTTTTAATACGTTAACGACTTACCCCCTTATTCATAAAAATATTTAAGCAATGTTATCTAATCGAGTTTCGTTGTCCATTTCTGTCGTGTGACGTTTTCAATATTCCAGAAAGGGACAGCGAACCTTAAGTTAAACATTGCTTAAATATTTTATGATTAAGGGGGTTAGTTTATATTATAACTAGCTGAACGACAGACGTAGACCGGCTGGTCTAATTGGTGAATTTAAACTATTATAATAATTTAATATAATATACTCGAATCCCCTTTAACATACACGAAACATTCAAGAAAAATCGGTCCAGTAGTTTAGGAAAAGTTCAGTGACAAACATAGCCACACAAGAATCACAAAAGTTAAGATATTATGTAATGCTACAAGCGATAAACAAACGTGCGTCGTTTGTTTATCGCCATACCGATTTGCATGTATTAAATCACTACATTTATACTCAACAACAATAAACAATTACGAATTAATCTATGAAATATTTAATAAATATTTATACGGAAGATGACGTAGCAAAAACTAATGTAACTTTATGCAAAGAGATAACGAATAATGACGTATTTGGTTACAATGTCAGTAGATATTACAATAATCCTATAGTAATATGACACAGCAAGATTAACTTTATAGGCAACCTATAATTCTAGATTGGTGAGAATTTTCAATGACCGAATCATATAATGTGACTATAAGTAGGTGATCCGGTTAACTTCGTGTCACTTCCCTCATAACATAAACCTTCCCTTAGGTTTCAAGAATATTTCAAGACTGCGGGCCTATTTTACAGCTTACAGATAGTTTTTCCACAACTTTATTAGACAGATATATTGAGAATCTGTAAAAAAAATGTGGACAGCCTAACAGAAACTTTATCAGTAAGCGGTGAAACAGGTCCTACAAGTAGGCACTGAATTCTGACGTTTTATAGATCTAGTTTGCATGGTATTAGTACATTTTGTATAAAGATTCCAATTTTATCCCACGGGAGTGTTAAGTAGTTTCGGCGTGATGGACGGACAAACATTCAAACAAACTTTCATTCATAATATTACTTTACTAGAAAAAATAAAAAGCAACCTTACCTAATAAGACCGCCAGTACGCTCCGACTTGTGCGTGTGCGCCGCAAACGCGCCCGCAGTTATTACGTCATGAAAGCCCGTTTTGTTCAGAGTATCGTTATATACCCACATCCTCTGTAAATGCAAATTGATCGGCGCAAACTCGAGACTTGAGTCATCTATAAGGTAAATGTACATACAATTTACACATAGACCAGTTGCGAAATCATTGAAAAAAAAATTGAGAAAAAATTATAATAGGATGAAACCCATTGGAAAAGGGTATGTCCCAAATACTCCGTAATTTTTCGAATTAAAAATTGTAGTTTTTACCTTATTTTGATTTAATTTCGAAAAGCACCCTAATTTTCAATTGAAAATTCACGCGTCAAAATGTCAGCTTTTTTATTGGTCTTTTTTTGATGAAATCTCTAGTTTTTGATAGTTTAATATATATTTAATATATAATAAAAAAAATACAGTACAATGGAAAAAATCCTTTTACCTTTTTTACAGCTTGCTTTGAAATAAGCATGTTCTGATTGTTGAAGGCACCTTTTTGAATGACAATAATGTTTAATTAATGACATATGGATGCCAGCCAATTCCAGTTGTTTCTTCTGGAACATTCCGTTTATTTCTCCAACAGATAATAGCTCTTCCAATAATTCCTTTTCCCTCTGTATGTAAATGTCTCTACAATAAAAAAGGTAGTTTAAAACATAGATTTATAAGAATAAAGTAGGGATCTTGCCAAATAATACTACACATTCACAAATCAAGTTTCAAAATTGCCGAATCGAGATACAAGAAACCAAAAGACATTTAGTTTAACGCGAATAAAAATTATTGCCATTGGCTCCCACAAATTGTTTTACCTCACAACCTATTTAAATGTCATTAGTCAATACTAATGACATTTAAATAGATTGTGAGGTAAAACAATTTGAAGACAAGCAACCTAAAAAGTTAATTAACGTTCGTTTTAATTACTCACAATAACTGTATAGGTAGCTGGTAACATAGCTTTGGTTCAGCCATAATCTCATGGATGGTGATATCTCCACCGAGACCAGAGTGAAACCTGTATGTTACTTGATGACTGTTCACGAAGTTCTGCTTCAACAGGCTGCCGTAAGATGGAAATTTCAATTTGAGGCCCAATCTCGGAGGTAGGGATTGAGATCTTCTATGGCATAGGACCTTCTGAGGTATGTCTACGGAATTTTTGTCGTTGGAGTGAACAGGGCTTGTGCCGATGTATGAAGGTTCTAAACTCCAACCGTGTAAGGTAACGAAACCAACGGTTTTGCTGTCACGCGTCATCAGTGCGACACGTAGTCTTTGTGCTTCCTGTAAAGTATAGATTGTTTAACCCCGCACTAATATAATGCAATCATAGACTTAGTATTTGAAGTACCAGACAATGTTATACATCTTTATACACATACTACTGGACCCCACAGCCTTTGTCCTACCAGTGTTGGTTCGTGAATCTGAACCATTTTCGATCCCCCTTAAATACCTACAAAATTTCATCAAAATCGGTCCACTCGTTTAGAGGGAGTTCAGTGACGAACACACGCACACAAGAATTATGTTAACGAAAATGTGTTCACGCAGGAATTCAATACAATGAGTAAATAATGTATAGAATGCCAGGTGTTTTAGGCAGTGTATAAAATGATATATCATCATCCATTACATAGTTTGGCTAGGTAATCTATAGAATATCTCGTCATTGTATAAAATGTTGTTCTCGGTAATGTACAATCAGAAAAGTTGAAACAGATACAGATCGTGGATCTAAGTAATTTGGTCGGCCTGTGTCAGCCGACAGATCACGGCTTACATGGAATTGACATATTCTGACCAAATGACATAGGTTTGTCAACTAGCTCTCTTTCAATTTCCCCCATTAAGCGGAACATGGAATTCATTTAGATTTTCAGATGTGGGATTTATTATTTAGTGATAGTGCTTGTATAAAATTTCTACCTTAGAATTTTTAATGTACTTTTGTTAGTAGTACATACCTAAAATAAAAATTGTCTTTTTTTAAACGTTATGAAAATAATGGATTTGTGGCATACCTGTTAAAATGAATAATGTATTTATTAAAGCCATCAGCCGCCCTAAAACGGTCTCTTCGCAATATTGCTAACAGGATTTTGTCATTTTTCTTGTAAAAAACTACTAATTTTGCAAAACAGTGAATTCACAATCAATTTAAATTGATTTTAAAGCAACTTTTTTATCAAAACTATTCGATTTAACAAAATGTACTAAAATGAATTGTAGAGCAATTCCTTTGCAATATTGCTATTACGACCTTTTTAGGTCCCCAGTTCTGAATTTACATCACAAGCTTCTATGTCATGATTTAACTTATTTTAGATGCTATTGTTTTCGGAACGACTATGATTTTATTTACGGAGCATCTACTTTCTACACACTAATTAAATGCCAAACAACTCGCTTCGTTCTTTAATCTTTAAACAATTATAACAAATCTCTTAATGACAACTACATGTTTCACAATTTCATTGATCCAAAATTCTTTAATCTTGCGTTAACTTCAAAAATAAAAAGTTTTAGTTCCGCCCTTTTAACAACAAAAAATTTTAGTTTGTCCTAAAAACAACCCAGTTTTTAGGACAAACTAAAATTTTCATAATTACTAAGACTTTGATGCCTGCTCGTCTTTCTGTCCGTCCTTTGGTAATTTTAAATTTTCACACATGATGTTTTTCAGTTGCAGCTATAACAACAAATACTAAAAACAAAATATATTAAATATATAAGAGGGCTCTCATACAACAAAGGTTTTTTGACTTGTTTATTCTTTTGGAAACAGATGTCGCTGCTGGCCGTCCACATAGCGCTATTGCTTATACTACTTGGTTTATTACAGCTTTTAACTTTCAGAAACACTCTAAAAGCTATTTTTATCTCCCTTCAACTCGCACTTGGCCGGTTTTTATAATTATTAGTATACGTAAGTATATTTAATATGTAAGAATAATATATACCTGTATGGTGCTCAGCTGCATGGACGTAAATCCCATAGGCACTGCGGTTTCTGACACACGTTCTTTTACATCGTAAACGACTATCCTCACGACTGCATCCCGTGTTAATCCATCGCTAGCACGAAACAATATTGTCTTGGAGAAACAGGGATTGCTGCACTTCTAAAAAGATAAATTGAATATAAATATTTCAATTTTTGTTAAAATATTGTGCTAATTGTTATTAATTTTTATTATGACAAAGCTCCAGTACAACATTTCATTAACATTTTTTTTGGTGCAATAGTCATCTCAACAAAATTTAACAAAGCCAAATCAGTAAAATTATATTCTTAGTACACTCACTTCACATATTTCAGTTGTACCATACTTTATACATAGTCCCTTGGAATGTCTTATATATATAACAATTAACGGAGATGGAGGCTGTCCGTGGGCATCACACAACAGATTATCACATGACAATGCCAATTCACACAGTGGTACCTCGTTCATATCTACAAAATATGTTCAAATTAACCTCTTAAAATTAATTAACCGCTTTATTTGCTTTGCACTTGCATAACTTTATTATACCAGTTATTGTTGCCACACAGCCATTGATGCCGTTATATTACAGCATTATAAAGAAAGACATTTTTCAAGAGAGTATTTGATGTGTTGGGGTGTAAGCATAAAGCAACAGCCCAATGTGACTTAACCGTTTATATAATTAACATTAATTAGGCAGTAGCTGTAGTGTGTAGCTACAAATCATGTGTGTTACTACAATATGAATCAAATATTTGCAAGAAATTCTACATTGTTTATTTATTAATATTTTATACTTGAGGTCAGAAAATGTCTCATTGCTACACAACTCCACCCGGGTTCGAACCAACACTCTCTCGAGTGCAAAGTCGGTACCAGCTACCTTAAGCGTAAGTTTAATGTCAAGAATCTAAGATATTGTAAAAGCTGGTTCTCATTTTTTTTAATAAAATATTTTATTTAAAAAAAAAGAAACACAAATTTGTAGATATATAATGAAACATTTCTTCTTCTGATAAAAATAAACTAAAAACTTACCTACTACAATCCCTTTTTGCAATCTATAAGTATTTATATCTAAGATTGGTCTTATTCTGTTTAGTTTTTCCCGAAGAGCTGTAACATGTGTGTTAAGTATATCATAAGGAGCCAAGTGTATAGCCTTTAACCATAATGTTCGCTCTGACTCATGGTAGGTGGCCAGTCTATAACAGACCCCATTCTCCCACACTAAAACACACCAAAGAAATCCACAATTTATATTATGATTAATCTTCAAAACAAACACTAAAATCCAATAAAAATACTGTCATATTTTTGTTACGAATAATTTGTTTGTATATTGTTGCAATTTTTTATAATTTTTTATTTATATATATTATTATTATTAAAAATATGTTACAATTACAGGACACAAATAAGTAACTGTTCTTATGTTGTAAAAATGTCAGTTACCCTCTTCTTCCATTCATGTCTTCAATTACTGAATGAACTTACCTATGTTAAAGGGCCAGTGTCCATTTTCATCTTGGCTCTGTAATTTTACTTGATGTTGGCCAAGTATTATAACACCTATAGGTTCATACCATGGCTCTGGGCCTTTCAGATAAAAAAGAAGATTACCACGCAAGCGAAACCACCTGGCTGTGCATCCTAAAAATATATTATTTATACAAATCACGCTCACACTACTTTTTAAAATATTTGAGTCATATGTAGCAAGTGATTAAGTGCTCTGACCACCCTATGCTAATCATCAGCCTAAGACACGATTTTAGCGTCCTTCTTGATCGTCGCACCCTAAGCTGCAGCCTAATTAGCCTTTGCGTTAATCAGGCCCTGGGCATGTTAAGCTTTTCCGACATTACTAAAATAGTAAAGTATTGTAATACACGTGAATTGTATATTAAATAGTAACAAAACTAGTAGATAGCTTTAAAATATTACCTAACGGAAATACAGTCGGAATAGGATATTTACCTTCTGAACGCCGAAAAAAACCCTCTTGCTTCTCTTTCATTACCATCACACCTTCACGGTCGAAATTTTGTGATGTTTGAGAAGCTAATGCAGCTAATTCTTGCTTGTTATACCGCATATTTAATAAATTATATCATTATCACCGTCCAACAAGAAGTACCAAACTAAACCACACCTTTTTGTATATTTGTTATTCTTTACGAAACTTCATGTCTGAATCAATTTCGTTCAAAATACACTAACGATTAATTACACATAATCACATATAAATATCAGTTTACTATAACGAATACAATTAAATTTCTTTTAAAATTACATGATAAATTAAAATCGAAACACTTGAGAAATCACTCGCAAAATGCAAACGGACGATGGGAATTTTGACAGTTGTGAATTGACGATAGCAATTGACATTACTCTGAAAAAAGCTGACAGTTCTTAAAACCAAAAGCAACTAAAATTTTAATAATGAGTATGAAACAGGCTTAGCTCACGTATTAAAAAGCCTTTTAAATTTTTTTCGGTTTTCAAGACATGATTTTTGGCACAGACAGTCAATCTAGTCTAATTTTGGTCTTTGAAAAACATAATGTTCATCTTCTATCAAATGTTAATAAGATGCACACATCCCTTCAAAATAGAATAAAATTATGGCACCAAGACTATCTAACATAAAACAACTTAAATCAAAATCAAGTGTATTAACATATAAAAATTAAGTTAAAGCTCACAATCGCACTTGTCGCCGACAAGGATCAGAAGAGAGCATAATAAGCGCGGTTGCCGGTGCTACCTTATAATGGCAACTGTGGATCTTTCTAATATTTGATCGAAGATGTTCACAAATTATTATAATGGGAGGCTCGAATACTCCATTTCTGATGATGCAGCTGCTAATGATTGCTTTAGTTATTGTTTCAAGTCGAATGACTTTAGTACCAGTTTTAAAATATTTAAATTTGTTTAAATTAGACTTCTTGTAGCCGGAGAGGTGAGAGTGCTATTTTTGTAACTCGAGCGTCATGGAGACCTAATACGTTTTATAGATTAGGTAAAATGTTGAAAGAAATATCAAGGGCATTTTTTATTTCAGCGGTGCAGTGGGAGAAGCCACTACGACGATTTCAAAATCTTTACGACGATTTAGATTATAAAAAAGAAATTGCTTTGAAAAAATAGTTAGTTAATAGAACAATTATTAGACGATTTAAGAGCATTTAGTTGAATGTGACATAAAATGTCAAAGAAGTTTGGTTATGAAAATATATGAGGCCAAGTTCTATGTTGTATCAGTGCTTTATAAAGAAGTGTTATTTTGCGTATTTTTAACACCCCGTTTCTTAATCTGACGATTACGATGACATTTCAGTACTTAAAAACCACCTTTTTTAGTACCAAATTAACTCTAAGAAATCTGAATTTTATACCATGATAACCAGACACATGTAGAGAGCCTAGAGCCTACACTAGCTTAATCTGACGCGCTCGAGTAAATCCACAATTCCCCTCTCGGGCTCCCCTACTATTGCAAATAAATCGAGAAGATCGAATTCGCAATTTTTTATCTGTTTGTTGGTCACGTGACCATTTGGCAAACCATAGACAATCTGTCTTTTCTATCCACGCCCGGTGGTGGCGGCTCATGCCCGCCGATAAAAATTAATTTATTTTATAAATTTAATGTTAAATAACGAAAAATGGACACTAGAAAGCTGACGGAAATATTGCGCGCTACAATAGAGCCTAATCAACGGCAGCAAGCCGAGGAGCAGTTGTCGCAGGTAAGGAACATTCTCCATCCACATGCTCGGCAATTTGACAATACCAATTTGCACACTCCATTATCAATAATATTCATTTGTATCCATTGTTTCTTACATTAATCATATATTACAAATAATCTATAAAAAAATAATGCACCCTTAGTTATTTTCATGCGATTTAGCCTAGTATTAAGCATTTCAATGTTTAATCTATAACCTGGAAACTTCTAGACTCTTTGACATTGTAAAAAGTATATATGGCAATATGAATTTCTAATTTTCATAATAAACATGCAGCGAATAATGTATGTTACTTTTAATGCATTAATTTATTTCCATTTGTTTTTATTACAAAGATGCTATAGCGAAAGTTTTGTATTGATTTGCTTTGCACAGACACATTATAACCTATTGTCACCCATTAAGGATATTTTTATAAAATTATCAATAATTAATATATTATGCAATAAACAATAACACAATTATTTCAGATCCACAAAATCATTGGTTTTGCTCCATCATTGCTTCAAGTGGTTATGCAAAATGATATCCCAATTCCAGTTAGACAGGCTGGGGTTGTGTACCTCAAAAATATGATCACTATGGGCTGGCCTGACAAGGAGCCTGAAGATGTGCCCTCTGAGCCTATTCCGTTTAGTATTCATGAGCAAGATAGGGCCATGATTCGGGATATGATAGTAGAGGCTATAGTCCAAGCTCCAGACATAATACGTGTACAGCTGTGTGTATGTCTTAAAACTATCATCAAGCATGACTTCCCATCAAGGTGGACCCAAGTGGTGGACAAAATTCATATCTACCTTCAAAACAATGAAGCTAACACCTGGATGGGGGCTCTTTTGTGCCTCTACCAACTGATTAAGTGTCATGAGTACCATATTGCAGAGAAGAGGGTTCCGCTCATAGAAGCAATGAACCTACTGCTTCCCATGATGTACAACTTGATTGTTAATCTTCAAGCTGACCAGTCTATGGAATCTGTTTTGATTCAGAAACAGATCCTCAAATGTTTCTATGGGCTTATAAAGGTAAATAGAATAATGTTGTTTATCATTTTATTGAAGGTATATTGCAGATAATGTGAGATTCATCATCAATTGTTATTATTTTTAGTATATTTTGCCCTTGAACCTGATAACAAAAGAAGTATTCACGAAATGGATGGAAGTGCTCCGATCTGTAATGGAGCAGCCGATTCCTGAACATACTCTGCAAGTTGATGAGGATGAACGTATGGAGCTCCCATGGTGGAAATGCAAAAAGTGGGCAGTGCATACACTGTACCGATTATTTGAACGGTAAGAAATTAAGACTGATTCATTGCCACCCCTTCAAAAACATGTTATAATTTTCAATTAAGTTACATGCATAAGTATGTAGAAATATATTATAAAAAAATTTTTTTAGGTATGGAAGTCCTGTAAATGCCCGTGATGAGTATGTCCAGTTTGCTGAATGGTATCTCACTACATTCACTGGTGGCATATTAGAGGTCTTGTTAAGAGTTCTGGACCAGTACAGGAATAAAATGTATGTTTCTCCTAGGGTTCTGCAGCAAATTCTCAGCTACATAGACCAGTGGTAAGTTTGTATTTGTTTGCTGGATTTTTGTTATAATTTATATTTTCAAATGGATGTAAAATTTTTATTAACGTTTTTGAAGTTGAATTATGTATTTTAATTTAATTTTACATGTTTGCAATTTTATTTTAGTGTAAGCCACGCACACTCATGGAAGTTGTTGAAACCTCACATGTTTGCAATCATACAAGATGTACTTTTTCCCCTCATGTCTTATTCTGAAGCTGATGAGGAGCTTTGGTTCACTGACCCTCATGAATATATTCGGATTAAGTTTGGTAAGTAATAATCTATGTAAATAAAAATAAATTCTGAACCCTCTCTAAACTCTCTACTCATATTACTTAAAGTGGAGCATGGGTGATTTTACTAGTTTTAGTCTTGAAATATTTGTAGAAATCCAGTGAAAGGTTTATATAAACAGAATATTGCTATGAAGTTTACAAGATCATCTACTTATTAACTTGAACACTTAAGAATAGCAATAAATAATTTTCCTATACATTTTAGACATATTCGAAGACTTTGTGTCTCCAGTGACAGCAGCTCAGACGTTATTAATATCATGTTGTAAAAAGAGGAAGGACATGTTGGAGAGGACAATGCACCTTTGTATGCAAGTGCTGACCAATCAAGGTGGGGAGTATGGTCCGAGGCAGAGAGACGGGGCTCTACACATGGTGGGCACAATCAATGAGATTCTTATTAAGAAGAAGTTCTACAAAGATGAAATTGACACTCTGCTAAGTCAATATGTATTCCCTGAATTCCACAATCAATTGGGTTACATGAGAGCCAGGGCCTGCTGGGTCCTTCATTGCTTTGCAGCCATACGCTTCAAAAATGAAGCCCTGTTGATAGAAGCCCTTAGACTCACTGTCAACGCACTGCTGAATGATACTGATTTACCTGTTAAAGTTGAAGCAGCAATTGCTATTCAAATGCTTCTCACATATCAAGAGAAGGTTCACAAATTGTTAGAACCACAAGTAGCAGCTGTCACTACTGAGCTCCTGAAGGTCATTAGAGAGACAGAAAATGATAACATAGCCAGTGTGCTACAGAAGATTGTGCCACTTTATGCCGAGCAACTGATCCCAATGGCGTACGAAATTACTGAACACTTGGCTAATACATTCAGCAAAGTGATTGAAACTGACTCTGGTACTGATGAGAAAGCTATTACGGCTATGGGACTCCTCAACACTATGCAGACAGTTCTCAATGTTATGGAGGATAACCCAGAAATCATGGCGCAGCTAGAAAAAACTGTTCTGCGTGTAGTTGGTCACATACTTCACCACAATATTATCGGCAAGTAACTTTAATTTATTTGAGTTGATGTGGGTGCTATGTGACAGTGCATGATTAAAAACAAATGCTTAATAATTTGGTCCAATGTTCTTTTTATGAAGTGATTTGTTTATTTTTGGATATTTTTTTGTTTATAGAATATTATGAAGAAGCTATGACATTGCTGTGCAACCTGACTGCTAAGACAATATCTGAAGATATGTGGAAAGTATTAGAAATGCTTTATCAAATATTCGAGAAGGATGGCTTTGATTATTTCACTGATATGATGCCAGTACTTCACAATTATATTACAGTTGATACAAATGCATTCCTATCTAACGAGAATCACATTCTGGCTATGTTCAATATGGCAAAAACCGTAAGTTGCGTATATATTGTAATAAAATCAATTACCATTTAAGACATATTATAATATTAAGTGAGGCTTAATGCAAGCTCCCCTAAAATAATTTTTATTTGCACAAATATAAGATCATAAGTAATTTCTAATCCATTGCATGTTTAAAATGTTACTTTTTACATTTAGATCTTGAATGCTGATACTGAAGATGAATCTGAGATACATGCAGCAAAACTTTTGGAAGTAATGGTATTGCAATGTTCAGGAAAAATTGACAACTGCCTGCCTTCATTTGTAGAATTAGTTCTTAGCAGACTTACTAGAACAGTTAAAACCTCTGAGCTTAGGACTATGCTACTGCAGGTAATCACACACAATTCAGTTTTATTTTTAAAATATAATCTTGAAATAATTAACCATGCACTTCACCCTTAACTACCCAACAATTAACATCGATTAACTCTGTAAACAGGTTTTGATTGCAATTTTGTACTGCAATCCACATTTGCTCTTCACAATTCTGAACAAGTTACAAGAATCAGTACCAAACACGTCTATAACTCAGCAGTTCATTGAGCAATGGATTCATGACGCCGACTGCTTTATGGGGTATGTATAGTTAGATTTTTTGCTCAGCCAAACCAGTATGCCATGTTTGAGCAGAGCTCAAAACTTTGGCTAGTTATAAATTTTGAGTTTATCTTGTAAACATTAACCAAATTTCTCTTTGAAGATGTGTGTTTTTGCTCCTTATTTGTCTCCTTTTCAAGTTGAATAATTTGGCTTTGTTTCCAGATATTATAAAACATGGTTGGTTACAGATTGCACGACAGAAAACTGTGTGTTCTCGGTATCTGCACATTGCTAGAAATGGGACCGCAAAGACCTAACATAGACAAGGTGTTGCCAAAACTGCTGCCCTCGTGTTTGGTGTTGTTTGATGGATTAAAGCGGGCATATGAAGCCCGGGCTGAGGCTGATGAAGATACGTCCACTGAAAATGATGACGATGATGAAGATGAAGGTAATTTGTATTCATCTATGTAAAAAATTTTATTTGGAGTCGCTGTCTGTAATATTGACAAAACAAATTTTTAATACATACAAATAAATACAGATTATATACAATGACCAAAATAATCCTTTTTGTCAGCTAATTTCTGTAACAACAGGACCGATTTTGACAGGACTTTTCATGGAAAAGAGTTTATATAATAAAGAGTAACTTTGAGTACTTTTTACCTCCAAAAAAATAAATCGCGAAAGTTATTAATGTCTGTTATTGTGTTAAAGCGTACGAAATCGTGAGCAACAACAAGTAATAACTAAAATTTTATAAAAAAAGTCCATGCTCATTTAAGCTTTATTCAAAATATTTTTCTACTTTTACACAAACTAATTTTCTATTACAAGCCAGCTAACTTTTAAAGAAGCATCTCAAGAGTAAGTTACTCTTCTAGACGTATTTATATTGTGGTATAACTAATAAAATGATGTTAATTTTTTTCCAGAGGTCCTCTCAAGTGACTATGACGACATTGACCAAATGAATAGCGAATATTTAGAAAACTTAGCCAGGATGGCGACTAAAAGTGGTGCCGCACAAGGCATAAATGTATCAGCAAAAGTTGAAGAGTATGACAGTGACGATGTTAGTATAATGTTAAATATCTGTAACACGGCAGGCCTAAAAGGGACGTAATAGCAATATTGCAAAGGAATTGCTCTGCATTAATTTATTTTCCTGATAAACTTTAGTAATTATTATAACTTAATTAGTATGAAAGAATAGCTAAAGTGAGAAGGTCTTTTGTTAAAATCCTTGTTTGATGGCCATGCTGAATAGCTGATTGCCAAAAAATCTGAAATTGGCAAGAATATTGCTCACACTCGAAATTGCACTCAAGTCACTTCTCTTTCTTAAAACTGATGTTTTCATAACGCGTGATTCACGTTTATTAAACATCAGTTCTACAGAAGTAAAGTATCGCGGCATACCGTGTCGTAGTGCGGTTTCACTATATTTTTTTTTTTGTTGTCAGGACTCTGATGAAGATTATGAAGCTGATGAAACAGCTATTGAATGCTACACAACTCCTCTAGATGAGACAGATTGTACGGTTGATGAATACATCAAGTTCAAGAACACATTATTAGGTAAATTATCTGAACAATTATTAATTCATTTTATTTTATGGTGTTCAGAAAACTTACAGCTTGCACAAAATACATTATGCATTAAATCAATAGAAACATAAAGCCAATTAAAAGTTTTCACCAATAAAATTATACTTCATGAATGACATAACTTTTATGCTAAGATATAATTGAAGACGTAAATGATTTCGATGAGTAACAAACAACTTGATTTTTTTGCCTTAATAGAGATTAAAGAACCAGGAAATTGATTTAAAAAAATGTGTTTTTTTTTATATAGCTAAAGAGTTGCTCTAATGTTGTCAAAATGTTAGTTACCTAGTTATTCCATTCATGTCTTCAATTAATAACACAAAACATAGCACACTTCCAAATCAAACATATATTTACAGAATTGTCAAGCAGTGAGCCAGCACTGTACCATGCACTCACAAGTGGATTAAATGAGGAACAACAAAAGCAGTTAAATGCTGTATTTGTACTGGCTGATCAAAGAAAAGCACAGCAAGATAGCAAACGTATTGAACAAAGTGGAGGTGAATATACTGTATTTTTAATAAAAATGATTATTTTCAACTTAAGTAAGCACTCGCTTTAAACGTTATTACTAACTTGCTCGATCTTAAAACAATATTTAAGAAATGCCGATGAGTATTTTCCAGCATTACTTACGAGTATTTTTTTTTAGGTTACTCATTCACTGTGCCAGCACAAGTACCGACAACATTCAAGTTTGGATCCTAAGTGTGTTTTTCATCATTGTGAAATTATTATCATTATGAATAATAAAAAATATCACAAGCACTTTTTGGTTAACACACCAAACTATTATTGTGTCAACCACTGGACAAGAATGGATAGGCTAAGATTAATTGTCCATTTTTATTCTATGTGTAAATCTGTTAAATGTTGTAATAAGCTGGTGCGTTCCTCTCTTGGTAACTTGAATAAATGTTAATAGGTAATATATCCATCTACCGCATACATTCTTAGGCCACTGCCTATAATTTTGCGAATATGGGTTGTGCTCTGGGGTAGTTTAACATTCAGAAATGATGCGTGACAATATGTTTCGAGTAAATATTATCAAGAGTTCGTGATATTGACAACACCAGTAACTAATGTGTCTCAGAAAATATAAGTCAGTAGTGGTACCGCGCTAACTCCCAAAATTTAAGGCAGCGGTCTTAGGCAAATGTCTGTTTCTAAAACTCACACCATAGATAATAATATGCGTACTTGGGAATAATAAAATACAGATGTATGTTGTAAATAATTTATATAATGCATATTAAGCTTCCATTAATATTGTGGATAGATCGTCTAGACGTGTGGCCCTAATAATGTTCAATTTAGATAGAAATTTTGAATCAATTATTTTGCAAAAAAATTTGGAAAACGAAAAGTTTGATTTAATAGCATTGATCATGTTTATAGTTCCTGTAACAAATTGAATGAAGTATGCGTATGAGCTATTTCATCCTTTATTAAATTTGTTGTAAAAAGGTGCTAAAATTGTGACGGACTCCTTATTGCTGGTTTATTATTGTGAAACATTAAGTTATATTTTATTATAGCCCGTATAATTACTGTAAACCTTTTTACAATAATTGGTTAATAATATCGTTTATTATAAAACATTATTTGTGTAAAGGTTCGAAAATGTACATGGCAGGTGAAATCTAAAACTGTAGGAGATAGCGACGATATTTCCAGTGTTGCGAGACACAAAATTCAATTTCAGTCGGAAACTGTACATTAGCAAGGCTAATTAACCAAAATAATGTAAACAAATAGACGCTCAATTTGTGTACATCAATTATTTTGACCGACTATATCTTCCATGATCCATTATCCCTTGAATTAGACTGATTAAGGGGAAATAACTAGTCACCAATCAGAAGCGCGACAAATTAAGTTTTCGTCAGATGATGTTCGTAACTGTAGCGCCTAAATAACTTTATCGCGCAGGAATCGTATGTTTCCATAAAATTATTCTGCGTCCTTTTTTTTCATGTCTAAAATATTTCAGTAAAATTGGTTCGGCGTTTTGGACGGGGAGAGGAAGAAACAGAATTACAGTTACATTTTAGCATTTATTAAATAGGTATGCATTCTGTTGTTACAAATATACCGTAGTGCATTTGCTAACAATTTAAAAGATATTTCCATGTTTCATTAAATTATGATGATCTTAATTCATTTAAAGTTTTATGAATTAAGATCGCTGTTAGTTGTATTTTTGGATGAAGGGTAGGATCCACTGACCGCTATATTACAAATACAGTGGACTGAAGATAAGCTTTGCCATGGTAAAGCGATTTCGCGAGTAGTGACGAGCGGGAAAGGAACTGAATGAGTTTTACATAACAGTGTGTGTTATAGTTGTGTTCTTTTATAGTTTACCTTATAACTATTATATTATAAAAAAATAATATGAAATAAACTTTATTGCGCCAAACTTTTATCTAAACCAGACCTATTGCACCTCACATGCGAATTTTTATTATTAAAAAAATATGTTTAATGTTTTTATATTTATCTCGAAGAGTAAATCAGCAGGGCATTACATGCGAGACGTGACGCAATCGCGTGAGTTCTTCTACTCATACCAACGTCATTTACAATAAAATAATTTTAAAAAATTATGTATATATTTGTATAATAATACTTGTTGGTGCCCGTAGTTGATGTTGCGCGTAAATTTGTATATCACGCGGAAAGCGTACAAGCTATTAAGTCTAGGCATATTGCCTAGACTTAATAGCTATTAAACAAAAAAAGATTTATTCAAATTCGTCCAGTAGTTCCGGAGATAAGCGCGTACAAATAGACAACGTTTTTTAGTCAATTTGTGTTCTATTACTGTGCTCTAGCCTCCCACATTGTCTATTTAAAAAAAATGTACAGACAGGCCAATTTTACTGTATTTTTGAAATAAAAGTATTTAACACGCTTTTATTAGGTTGTCGTTTAATATAAATTTCTCAAGCAACGTTTCGGTACAAATAAAAAACACAATATAGTATACAATTATTAACCCCTCAGTCAAATTAGTTATTAAACCACATTAAACATTTTTAAACTGGTGACAATTATATCGACAGATACGAACTATGAGTAAGAAAGAGAGCGCGCTCGAGCGCAGTTGCATTATAATTGTAGGCATACAGCGTGGCGCAGGCGGAATTTGAACTTTGTAAACAAAAAAAAATTAAAACGATTAAACGGCCATTTGCAAATTACGTCAGATATAGTTCTTTTCCCACTCGTTTCTACACTGAAATCGTCTGGGTAAAGAACTGTCATTAAAGAGCTGTCATTTCAAAGGGTATCGTCAGTTCAGCGTATATAATAGAGGTCAGTGATAGAATCGCATTGTATTGCAATAGTATTTGAAATTATAAAATGATGGGTAAAAGATGACCTTCATAAATTAAAGATTTTTATCGAAGGTATTATTTGAAAATTTTACTGCACTTATTTTTTACAAGTTATATATACTTGCGGTAAACATTTGCAATCAAAAATATTAAATATCCATGTACTTTGTATGTGTAGCCTTATAGTTTTCCAAATTACGATGAAACTTGCCTAGACTTAGAAATCAGAATATCCATGTACTTTGTATGTGTAGCCTTATAGTTTTCCAAATTACGATGAAACTTGTCTAGACTTAGAAATCAGACTCTATATTTATGCATATGAAATATGCAATATTGTTTGAGGTAATATGATATTTTAAAAATTAAAGGAAACGACGTATAAAATTATACCCCACGTCTTGTTTCATGGGCGTAACCAGGCCAAAATTACTTCAAATTTTTGTTTAATAAAAAAACATGAATATTTTTTAATAAATCGCAGAACAATCACGTAAGAAGTTTAAAGCTTTTGATTACGCCTGTATATTGCGCAAAAATATATTTTGCATGTATGTGTCAATAACTCATAAAAGCCTAAATTGATAAATAGTAGCGAAGTGGAAAAAGCGGGTAAGTGATATTTTGCCACATTTGAACAATTAGTCTTTTCCCGCTAAATTTTAACAAGCCTTTGTAACTTCAATATTTAGCTTAAATGTGTCTAGCTATACATAGGGTCCACATTCTTTTGATGATTTTAAAACATTTTTTCGGTCCTATAAGATTTCCAATTACCCAATACCTACAATTTTTGAAATAGTTGAAATATATTCATTCTAACACCTAAGCAGGACTCGCGGTAGAGAAGTCACGGTAGTTTCCTTGTGCATAATAAATATGAAGTTAGGTGTTGTAAATAAAAACTAGCGGCACGGATTTCATACAAATTTTGACATTTTATATGAAGTTTTGTGCCAAGTTACAGCGAATGGAATAATGTTTCAAAAATATTTTTAAACGTAAAATAAAACAAAGTTAAAGACTGAAATGATTTTTATCTTGACCACACAATAAATATTTAAATCAAAATATGTCAGTAGCATACGCGACTTATTCTTATAATGGATTTTAGCATGAACAATTTACATTTTTACTGTATTTATTATTAATTTTATAGATGCTTCAATTTTATTTTTTCACGTCATATTTATATGTCCCTAAATAATGAATAGCTGGTTTCGACGACGGCGAATGTTGTAAATCGTATAGAATCGCTGATGTCAGTTATTTAGTAGATAATATTAGTACTAGCGGACCCGATAGTCGTCCGGTCGGGTTTTGTTTTGTGAATCTAAACCATTATCAAATCCAATAAAACACAAAAATGTCATTAAAATCGGTCCAGTCTATTAGCAGGAGGTCAGTGACAAACACGCAACAAAGGGTTTCTGTAAATATTTTCATGTATCTAGTGATTTGAAAATGAATTTGGTTTTGTTATCTAAAAAGCGGTCGGCAACCTTTGGCAGGCAAAGCCCACTAGGTAGCAAAAAACCTAACGGTGGCCTGCAATTGTAATATAAACCCCAGTAGACTTGTACTATCAGGAAAGTCAAAACAAAGCCAGATTGCGGATCTAAGAAAGTTGATCGCATTATGTCAAACACAGCTTGAAACGTGACTTACGTTGAATTGCCATATTCCATCCAAATTAATACGTTCGTCAATTAGCTCTGTTTCAATTTCTTCGATAGTATCTATATTATTCATCAAATTCCATAGAAAATGCCATTCAAATGGTTAAAACATGCGCCATTTAATTCGTATACATGATAACATTACCTTCAGAATGTAGTAAATAACAGAATTGTTTAGGGGCTTGTGTCACTGCTTACTTATAAAGTTTTTGTTAGGCGATTCACAACTTTTTTGACAAATTATACACACAACATCTGTCAAATGAAGTTGTGGATAGACTATCTGTAAGCGGCGAAACAGGCCCTTAAAGTATTAAGTTACTAATAAACTTTTAGACTTTAAGTCTGAAATGAATTTGGGAACAGATATGGGCGCCGATGGGTAAATGGTCGGCGGCGGCGGCTTTATCGGTGGCGTGACCTAAAGGACTCCAAAGGTTTTTTTTTGTAAATTAAAAAAAAAGGAAAGTCGTAAATTATCATTTTTGCCGTATAACTTCTCTGGTTCTGTTTATCCAAATAATAAACTTCTCTTCTGAATCACGGAATTAAAAGAGCAGCGCAGTCCAAATGTTATACGAGTACTCGTATGTACAACCTTGCCATTAACTCTTGTTAAATAGTAATCACTTGGGCAAAGAAACTGCATGCAAGTTAAGTTAGCAAGAGACTTGAGCACCTAATCCTTGCAATGTAGTATCTTGACGAACCTATTTCATCTCAAACTAACCTACCTAAATATGTTCATGCGTTTTTTTTAGGTTTTTGGTCATATTCCACAGAGTAATTCAAATTAAGTCGGTTGCTGTTTGCTTATGTTTTTATTTAGATATTCTGCTATATATTATAGGTGGACAATAAACTGAATTTATATTTAGGTTACTTCATGCTTTTCTTCAACAGTGACATTTAACAGCCTGCAGAAAAATTTGCCGATAAATACTTTGCACATAGTCTTATGTTGTTTTTAACTTGGGCTTTTAATGACCACTGCTGCATTAGCGTGACACGTTCCATCAGGATGATTTGCAAAGTAAATATAATAATATCGTTTCAAGAATAGATTTTTGTGTTCATCCATATGCGTTTCAGATATGAGTATGATGTCTAACTTATTTTCTTTTATTATCAGCCCTAGATCATATTTTATGTTCCAGATTACTCTTATTCATTCTTAAATCTCGAAATCAAGTTTATTAGCAAGGTGATAATGTTCATTAGGGTGCTCATGTTTTCTAATAGTTTATCTATCTTGTCTGTGTATCTGTTTGCATAAGGATGACTTTTTCAATGTTCACTATGTCTGGACATGAGATCTGTCTCTTGTGCTGGAGTTGTGTTCGCTGTGACTTCTTTAAGCCATCTGATTCTATTTGTAAGTTTCTTCTTATCTCCATTTTGTGCTACTTCATTGTAGTGCAGGTTACCAGTACCTGGGTTATGTTCTTTGTCCGTGCGTTCATCGTGTTGGCATGTGATCGGTCTTTAAGCACAGCATGTCTGTTTAGGTATTATTTTTTTGTAGAGTTTGTTTTTGTCTTTCTGTATTGCCCATTTTTCGCGCAATTATCTCTTTATAGACCACAGATCTATATCCAATGATGGCATGATGATGAATGATGGAAGAAAGGTGGACCCTTATTCTGGTATGTAGCTTTGTCTTGCATCTCTATTGGCTATAACACGAAAATTGCGCTTAGTTGTTCGAAATCATACCTTTCACAACTTTCCTCCCATCTTACTACAAGAAAAATTTACTATCCTCACCACCTTGATGAGTTGCAGTCCTCCACTTTGCGTTTTTATAACATTTTAATGAAAAATCGCGGCCTAATAACAACGACGTTCGTACTATTTTATCATAATGAATCGTTTCTCCCGCTCATTCGCGCACCGATAAGTTTTAGCGGCGGCGGCGCCCAAATCTATTTGGGAGGTATTTTTTGTGTATTAGGTGTCATTAATTGTAGTTGTAATTCGCACAATTGCTCCCAAATCCTCATCTGTGAGGGTGAGTTGTATATTTATTTTTTCTGTAATTGACAATTAAAGTTAAGTTTGTTCTCATAAGTCGGTTGCAGTTTGCTTATGCATTTATTTTGATATTATTAGGACAGGGTTACAAAACATTCGTGGGCCGAAAGTAAGACGTTCGCAGGCCACGCGTTGCCGACCGCTGATCTAAACTACAGGCATTTACTGTTTTTTTTAAGTAACGAAATGAAGTACTTTGCCACTCCAAAGCCTTCTATTGTATTATTAATGTCGCATAATTAAATATGGTATTTTGCAACTCGAAACGGTATTGCATTTATTATTTTAAACTTCTCTACTTTTGGCAATGTTTTGTTACTAGTTATTAAATCGATATTAGTTTTTTTATACATATTCCTTGTTTATTTATTAATAAGAAGTATAATAATTATTAAGTTAATACGTAGGGCGTGAAATATTGTCATGTTTATCCATTGTTTATGTAACAATTTGTTATCTTGCTTTTTATGTTTTGGAATAAGTCCTATCTACATGATTTTTAACCAATATATTGGGGAGTGAGGTTTTATTTTATAGCACGCGACAGCATAGTAGTACATTGTATAATCAATAACTTGTGTGTCTATACTATGTACGATTGTAGTTATTTCTCACATCGAAATTCAAAGTACAGTTTTTGCAAAAATTGTTATGTTAAGGATTATGGAAAGCGTGCTACTGTCAATCACATTACCTTTTATGTCAGTGTAAACTAAGTGGCTGCTTAAATGTATACACAATACAAATAATCTGTATTTTCTAAATTATTCTTTCATTTAACTCCTACTTTGTAAGTACTTTTAAGATTATGGAACAAACTCACGGGCTCAGGTATGGCTAGGCCTTACCTATTACCACCAAAATTTGATATGCTGTTTTCGATAATAAAGAAACTAATGAATGAAAATAGAATCTCAATTTTTTTGATTATGCTCTTAAGTATTAAGCGCTGATTATTATAAATACGGGCCTAAATAATTTTAACAAATCCTGTAATAGCATCTAGCTTTATTATACATACAAGAATCCACATTGTTAACCTTACCCAAACAATACAAACGGGACCCTATTTGCTACTACTAAAACTTTCTGACCGTTTGTCTGTCCGCCTATGTTTTTTTGCCAGTTTCTTCCTTTTGACACTAGATGGTGATGTATCCTTTCATACTACGTGATCTTCCCTTTTTAGAATTATGTTTCCCTGTTTTTTGTTCTCTACTCCAACTCGCATTTGGCCGGTTTTGTTTTATGAGCGTAGGCTAATTTTATTTCTACCGGCCGTTATACCAAGAAAATCGGTATCTTCCTTGGAGACCGACGCCGTCCAAAGGTCTAATTCTAAATTCAGGTGTCCTTCGAGGACTATTAAATTATAGGATTCTATTAAATACTTATAAAAAACGTGTTGGATAATGGAAAATGGTAAGTGACAACTGATTGAAACTTTCCTTCAAGGCTGCCTTCTGCAGTTGAATACAGAATAATATTAGAGTGGTAATAAAGGTATTTAAATAATACACAAATTTTAAGGTAAGTATAATATTACTTTATTGAATAAAATCAAATATAACCACAACCAATTTTGAGATTATTAATTGTAGTTTTTAATTACAAAAATTATGCACGGCATAAAAACAATAACAATTATAAGCTTACTTAAACTTCTTGGCAGAGAACAAGGAAGCTTTATTTGAGCCAAGCAAATAGACAAGTTAATTTGCTGATTTTTTTAGACAAAAATATATATTTTTGGCTTATTATTTTATTCAGATCTTATTTTAGTGAATAGTTTTAACTGAGTTAAAAAATGCCCAAAACCAATTAAAAAACAAATATTAAAGCTAAACTTCCAAAAACCATTCACCAACTTAACTAAAAAAAAGAACATATATATGTTCAAATTGAGAAACCTCCTTTTTTGGAAGTTGGTTAAAAAGTATAGTCAAGAACAAGTAACTCCAAAGTTGCTGGATGTGGGGCTGCTTCTATCTGCATTTAAATTTTTTTCAAAATTTAAAGTAGAAATGAGTAATAATTGAAGACATGAGTAGATCAAGCTGGTAAATAATATTTTACAACAAAACAATTACATATTTTTTAAAGGTGTTTTAAAAGTTATCTGCTTTTTCCACCCATGACTTTTGGATTAACAATTTGATGAACCTTCTTGACTTAATGTCTTAAGAATGAAGTTTTTTTTTTTATTTTAAATAGCAAGTCCTCTTAAATAATCATATCGCCAATGGCGTTTAGCTTGCATTTGTGATACTTTAGTAGCTACATTTTGTTCGCGACATGCACCACAGAAAACACTAGTTAGAATGTGAAAGGGACTGCGGTAGTACAAGTATGGGTCTTTTAAATGTTTATTTTTTTCGTGGCATCTCAAATGCAAGTAGATTTCAAGAATAAACATGACCACACAACATAGTTTTGAGAACACAAGAGTTGTTATTATCAACAACATCCTAGGGCTTGTAGTATTGGCTCCTGCCAGTATATTGGCCTTTAATTCTTGAAATTGTTTAGAACGATTAATAGGTCCATTTGGAAAAAGGGCGCTGCTAGGGCTATGTGTTTTCTCCGCTATGGATTGTCTGTTCATAAGTCGCGGTTCCCCAGTTTCATCGTTAACTTCATAGCTAATTATTTCTCCGGTTTCGTCATCGCATCGATATCCCCTTGTTGTGCTCATATTGAAGGTATGGGCAGATCTAAAATAAAAATATGCCAATAAGACAAGTTTTGCTCAAATATTAGGGTGGTTTTTCCTGTTTATTGAGATAACTTGGAGGCGAAGTGAGCTTCCAGAAAAGTTAGACTATTTGCACAAGTTTAAGGTTTACCTAAGCTTAATTACTACCAAGCACTTAATTGCAATTTTACAATTTTATCTGAAAATTTTTAATATAGTATTGAAATGTCATTTTTAAAGAAATCCTTCTTCTTTTATCTCTTTTTTTTATGGCGCTACGGCTATATAACCGTCACCAGTGTCGAGTTAAGGCGGGAAATTAATTTTCTTGGTCAAATAATTTTAGCAACGTTACAATATTTCGTCAAGTATTTAAAGGCTAGTCAAAGTCAAGATAAATCGTCAGTGCAGTCAAAGTGTCAAGTCAGTTAATTTAGTAAAGTGGTAGACGCTTTATTAAAATTTCCAATGGAGTTTTGGAGGGATACAGCACGCTTCTTGAAGTTGTATCACTTGCCCCCACTTGTGCCTGAGGACGAATATTAAATGGTTGATTTTCTTCCACTATAACGTATTAAAACCCGAAACAACACAAATTTAGCGAAGAAATAGAAAAACACAAGTTTTTATAGTTTGTGGTGCTGGTAAGTGGCAACTCACTGAGTCCGCCATTTTAAAAAAAGAAGAAGAAGAGTTGACTCGTGAGAGTTGAGGCACTTTGAGTATTGCATTTTCAAGATGAAAATTTGATAAATTAAGTTTTACTCTTTACATGTATTAATTACTCGTTAAAGTTTTAACCTTTTATGTGTTTTAATTAATTAAACTGTTCAAGTGTTTTGGAACAACATAATCTTTTTAAGGTAATATATATACGAGGGTACTGAGTTCTGAATAATGTAACGTTTTCCTTTATATTTCGACGCTTAAAGTTTCCGTGTTTTACGATATTTTAATAAAAAAATTGACACTAAAAAATATCGATGTATGTTTAGGGCATCCAAAAACTATTCTATCAGATTGCGGACCTAGTACATTTATGTACTTAAGGAGCATTGTTTTCTTTAAACCATGACCATTGGTTGCTATGATATAACTAATTGCATAGAATTGGTGCGGCGATTTCATTTTCCTCCCCGTTTTTGCTTTGTATTGTATGTCATTGTAAGTATTGTTAAAAGAATTAGTAGAATAGATTATCGAATTTGTATGTAGTATAGATTTTAGTTTATTAAGTGCATTACAAGGCAATGCCAATATCTGATAATTTGTAGCTTTCTGTTATCACATTTACTATGCTTGTAGGTTATGCATAGTAGCTAAGCAAATTGAATCAAGGCTCTGAATTTTAATATTATGCTGTAAATAATGATAGTATGTATGTATGTAATGATATTATATAGTCCATGGACAAAACAATATTTAAAATAATGCAAATAGCTATGCTTTTTTAATTATTTTGGGCTGATATTATTTTCTCAATTTGGGCTTAGAAAATCAAGAATCTGCTTAGGTGCTATGACTCTGCTAATATTGACCAATTCCTTATTATGACGCACTATGTAGTTTGGTGTAAATATTGAATTCCCTGTAAATAATTGGAAATACCGACTGCTTTTAATGAAATTTTGTTTATAATGACCAATTTTTAATTACCCTGCAGCATATGTCTACATCTTATTGCATCTGCAATTTACAATCATTTCAAGTTATTATTTTTGCTTTTGGCGGTAGTAATCATTAACCTTCTATTAAAAAAAATGTAATTTTGATGCAAACTGTAATCGACAACAAAGTTTTGTTTTGTCTATGCTCAGCACTTTTCTTGTTTTATTTATATAATACACATTATATAACCTAAATAACTTAAAGCAAATGTCACTTCATCAAACATCATCATCATCATCGCTATATGCTACATAATGACCCTGTAATTGGTACTCCTGGTCTTTGATTATAATTTAGATGTCTGTTGTTTAATTATGAAATTAAAATTGTTTTAAATGATTTTATTAGAATTTGGTACCATGTTTCTGAAAGTGGTGATCTGATAAACGGGATCCATGAGAAATCGATTGTCGGATATGTAAGTTATTGGAATACACTTATAGTGATTATGGGGTTATTAAAATAACTAAAGCATATGTTTCCGTTAGTGAAATTCCATACAAAGGTATATAGGTATATGCTCTAGCTATTGATCAAACCTCCTGGGAATTTAAAGATATAAGCTTGGAAATTTGATCATCAATTTGACGACTGCAACTGTTATCCACCTCTATCTACAATAGACTGTGTTAATAAATTATTTTTAACAAAAAATAAAAACTGACTTCCACAAAAAACCAGTATTATTATTCTTAAAAGAGATAAACTAAAAAGTAATAAATAAATCTTATTCTATGTTATAGTGCCTTATAAAGCCTTTTTAGCTTAAGGCTCAACTATATCATCATTACTCAATCCTTGAAATTATCAAGTCGGTACCAGCTATTAGTATTACAATTAAGAGCCCAGATTACTTAAATAATAGGTCCTATGACTTCTACTTAAGCTTAAGTTAACTGGTACCAACTTAAAAATTGTAAAGATCAATAAAAGAAAGAATCAATAAATACCAGTAATTATTATTAAAAGCTGCTCATTTAATAATTTATTTCTGTTTATTTCAGATAATATTAATAACATTGCTGGACGAAAATCATGGGCAAAGAGTAAGTTTTATGTTGTAACTTATGATAAAAATATATTTTTTAATGAATACATTTTTTAGTTTTTATGGTTGTAAATAATAGGTATGTAATAATAACACCCCAAACATTTGAAAATTTATCTGATAATCTGTTTGAAATGTGGTCTCCCTTTGCAATTTTGAGGTTTGAAAACGCTTGATCTATCTATCGAGAATAAGCTTGGTTGCGGTTCTGAGAATGCGATCTGGTCACGTAAACGGACATTAATAAATTTAATTGTATGATTGGGAAGTAAGAAGTCCCCTTATTGTGTCCACTGTAGTGTTACAGAAGACTTAATGCACTTGTGTCCAAAATCACGATCCCAGAGACCAGTTGTTCCCAGGGAATTTGTATGGAGGACAAATTGATGTAATTTTGGCATCAACTCTTTCACAAAAGGCTTGCACTTTAAGTTGTATGTATTGTCTATAGAAGATCGTATTGTTTAAATTATTGTGAATGTTGCTATGAGGCTGGCATAAATGCTAAGTGCATCGTAAAAGGTGCGTCGAAAATATAATTTAAGTATAATTATATTTAAAGAAAATATAATTATAATTAAAAAAAAAACGGCAAAAACTTATCGTTCTAGGTGCCTGACCTAGACCATGCCAGACTTTTTTTTGCCAAGCTGTAAATAACATAATTAAAAAATATATATCTTCGTATTTTCAAATTTGTCATTTTTGACAGAATATTTATAAACAAGTCTCCATTTGGTTCCTTCAGTTTCAATGGTTTTGTGTATTGTAATTTCTTTATATGACAACAATGGATATAAATATTAGTATAAAACTTTGCAAAACAAAACAAGGGTATAATTAAACCTTAAAAACTAATTGGATTTTGAATGCTTAATAGAAATGATTAAAATAATAACACACATGTTACAGACCTACTAAGAAAACTGCAGAAAACCAAGGAACGTCTTATCATTTTGTAAGTATGTTTTTTGTTTATTTGTTTCAGACCAAGTAATGATTTTGAAAAGTCTGCTAATGGTAGTACACAAGATGATGAAACCAAAAAGAAAAAGAAGAGCAAGAAACACAAAAAGCTAAAGAGAGCTAATGATGATGACAAAAGAGAACACAAGAAACGGAAAAAGTCAAAAAAGGAAAAGTACAAAAGCCCAAAATCTGAAAGTGAAACGTCTTTGTCTGATATAGAGGAACTTTTGAAAAAATCAAGACAATGTAAATCTCTTACTTCAGGCTCAGTCGCAGATTCTGTCGACTTTGATTCCAGTAAATCAAAAGTTAAGAAAAATAAAAATGGCGGTGCTGAAGTAAAATCTCGTAGCAGTAGTAGAAACAATGAACGCGATAAGAATGTAGAATCTTTGGAAATTATATCATCTAACTCGGAAGCAGAAAACTATCAAGAAGATTGTGCCAGTCCTGAGCTTACTATGATTGAAGATGATCTTAATCTTGAAGAATTAATGAAACAAAAAGAGTTACTACAAGCTCGTCTTGTTGCTTATTTCTCTGAGTCTGACGGCGAGAGTATCGACAAAGAAAACGACGTTGTGTGCTTAAATGACGAGAAGGCTTCCCACCGAAAGAGAGATACTAGCGAGCGATCCGCAAAACACAGTAAAGGTTCCAAAACCGACACGAGTAGGGAAAAACTCGGAGATAAAGAAAAGTCAAAAACAAAACGCAAGGAAGAAGATTTAAGAGATATAATTAACAGAGAAAGTAGAAAAGAATTCGAGAGAAAGATGGAGGAAAGAGAGTACCGGGAGAGAAAAGATCGCGAACGTCGTCGGCTAGAAGCTGAAAAGGAACGTGAGCGTGAACGAGA
Organism: Cyclargus thomasi; assembly: GCA_026546445.1. Lineage (NCBI taxonomy): Eukaryota > Metazoa > Arthropoda > Insecta > Lepidoptera > Lycaenidae > Cyclargus > Cyclargus thomasi. The sequence goes on along the minus strand of JAOTAV010084360.1, from coordinate 2,194 downwards.
CAGGGAGAGAGAGCGGGAGAAGGAAAGGGAGCGCGAACGTGAGAGGGAGTGGGACAGAAGGAGGGAGAGAGACAAGGAAAGAGACAGGGAAAGGGACAGAGATCGAGAGCGGGACCGAAGGTCTTCGGAACTCCGGCGGCGTGATCGAGATTCGGTGCGTCGCCGGTCGAGGGAACGATCGCCATTAACCCATCGTGTTAGAAGACAAGGGGACCGGGATAGAAGATCAGCTGACAGGAGCAGGGACAGCCATAGGGGCAGATCGCGTGATAGAAAACACAAAAGTGATAAAAATGATAAAAGAAAGGTAATATACTTACCAATTGTACCCAAGAAAAGCATGTTTTTTAAACTTACATTTTGAGACTCCCTTCTCATTTCTGAGTATTCCAAAAGTAACTGATGCTAGAATTAAGAGGAAACTTATTTTAAGATTATATCAAAATTTATCTTAATATCATATGAATCTCCACAAAGGCTTTCATCTCATATTTCATTTATGGTGCTTGACACATTTACACTAATTTTCTGGTATGTGTGAATTTTATTAGAGTCAATTCACACAAAGATTTTTCTTCGTCTCTGTGCGCAACGAATTTGTACAACGAATGTTGTATCTTATGCGTCTATGAAATATTTTATATTAATATCTATCAATCTATGTATGTTTACTAAATATAAAATATATGCCGGAAGTGAACAAAGCAGATTACGGGACCAATTTCCTAAGATCCGCAATCAGGCTCTGTTTTAGCTTCCCTGATTGTAAACATAAAACGCAGCAATATCAGTCGTAAATAGACAATTTATTTATATGTGTTTAGTTCATAATTACATTACACAGGAATTAAAACTCATTTTCCTTACTTGTCTATTGAATTTTTTAAGGACTCTACTAATGAAGTGGCTCAGATAGTGCCAAGCTCAAGTGATGAGGAGTTGGATATATCTATTAATACTGACGATGAAGAGGAAACAGAGGAACAAATCATTGAAAAGAGAAGGAAGCAAAGGGAGCAACTTTTAAAAGTAAGTATAGTAAACCATATCTTCTTGCTATAAAGTATAAATTAATAATATCTATTGACACTTCACACCACATCCGTCTGGCCCCATGGTAAGTACCTGAAGGCCTTGTGTTACCAGACAACGGAAATATATATAATACTTTTATACTATACATATAATTAAGATTTTTATTATATGATACACATTTAATCCACGATCCAGGAACTTTTGTTCCGTCGGCAAGATTCGAACCCGCGACCCCGGCGTGAGCTACCAAGGTGCTCAACCACTACGCCACAGAGGTCGTCATCAATTAAAAATTAACAAAGACTACACTGCTAAAGTCTAGAGTATAATTTAGTTACTATTACAGTTGTGATATTTTTGTTATACTATTCTAAAATCCTTTGCTGCTGACACTTTTAACTTGATACCCACATTGCAGTATTTTAAAAAAAGAAATTTTTAATGCTACTTTTCAGTGAATTGATACACTGCTTAGCATATTTTTATAAAAAAAATGACACTTATTTTATTTGCAGAGACTAGGGTGTAATAACACTACAAACAGCGAACCTCAACCTACAGAACAAGCAAAGAGTCTTTCGCCAAAGTCCCCCCCATCTCGTAAAAACGAAGAAAGCACACTCACAGAAACAAAGCATAAAGAAAAAGAAACTACAACAGTATATACAACGAAAAGTGAGAAAAATGAGTACAAGGCTGATGTGAAATCGCAAGCGAAAAGTATCGAAGATTCAAAAACACAGAAGACGGAGAAATCAATAAGAACCAACGAATGGGACATGTTTGCAGATCAGGACAATTTTGAGAATGCTGACGTGAGTGTTTGTATTTTTCATTTAATATTACGAAAGCTTGCCCGCGTATTCAAAAAAGTAGACATATTAATCTTAGCCCTTTTACCTAGCCTGTACTAAAAATCAAGTCATTTGGTTGCCTTATTAGGACGAGAAGGTCTCTTCTCTCAAGAACACACACAAAAAATTACACTTTCCCATGTGTAATTTTTTGTGTGTGTTCTTGGGGACTTGAGAATGGTTTGAATTAACAAATAAAGACCTACCGTAAAGTCCACTGATTTATATTAATACAAGCGTAGGCGACAGACTTTGTCGATATAGGTTTGTGAATCCAAGCCATTCTCAAGTCCCTTGAATACATA